>CAUYRH010155205.1:0-48521 GCA_963574655.1 Perodicticus potto
ATGCCAGAGGTGGTGGGAAATATTCTTCTTAGCAAAGTATCTCAAGAATGGAAGAAAAAGTATCCAGTGTACTCAGCCCTACTATGAAGCTAATTTATAGCTTTCATATGAAGGCTATAACCCAATTATAGCATAAGAATATGGGGAAAGGGGCAAGGAAGGGGAGGGGAGTGGAGAGGATGGGTAGAGGGAGAGTATTTGGTGGGGCCACACCTACAGTGCATCTTAGAAGGGTACAGGGGAAACTTACTAAATACAGAATACAAACGTCTTCATACAATAACTAAGAAAATGCCATGAAGGCTATGTTAAACAGTTTGATGAAAATGTTTCAGATTGTATATGAGACCAGCACATTGTACCCCTTGATTGCACTAATGTAGTCAGCTATGATTCAATTTAAAAAAAGAAAAAACAAAATGCAATCACAGATGTCTTACCAACTTGACAACAGCATTTAAGATTCAGATATTCTCTAGAACACGTGTCATTTTTATAAGAAAGTTATTACTCTGGATATAAATTTGTACGTAGTATACTACATATTTAATTTCCAGGAAAAAAAAAATCTACTTTTATGGAAGCCTTAAACTACTCAAGTTTAATAAGTTTTTATGATGAAGAATTATGCAGTTCACTTCTCAGTTATAAATATATAGTTTATTTGATCCAATTTGTTTTCTATAACTGATGAGATTAGTAGATACTTATTTATAGTAGTCAAAATTAAAAGGTTTTATTCAAGTTCCGTGCTATTATGGATTTAACATTTTAGAATATTGTTAATTAATTAAATGATTACTGTGAGTTACAGTATAAGAAGGAAAATGAAAAAATTCTAGAAGTCTGAATTCTGGTCACGGTTCTATGTGACTTTGGGAAAGTCTTTAATTTTACCGTCCTTCACATTTCTTACCTCTATTATTAAGCCATTGCCCATCCCAGCCAATAAAAATTATATTTGATTAAAGGTTTAGTAATATAAAAAATTTTAAGTGCTAATTACTTAATTGAACTAATATATTAAAAAAGATTTCTGGAGGATTAGTAAAACATGGAGCCCATCTGGGCTTAAAATATGGTTTTAACAATGAAAGAAGTAATCCATTACCATGTGTTATCTGGTCTTTTATTCCAAAAAAGGAAGCTTTAAACTATCATTTTTCCAATTACTGCCAAGTAAACACCTAAGCACCTACTATGCACACCCAGTGCTATGGTAAAGATGGGAATGCATAACTTCAATGCTTGAATTAAAAAAAGTATAAAGTATAAGATCATTCTTAAAAGAAATTTTATAATTTGTCTTTTCACTAATTGGAAATAGATATCAAAACAGTCTATAAAGCCTGGTCTATTGGCCAAAGTGTCTAAGAGGAGATAAAATGAGCCATTATATAAAACAAAATCCTTTAGGCCATATACTGATTTAATTATAACACTTATATAATCTTATAATACGGGATGCTAATAATCCATCTACTTTGTTGCTGTTTTTCTAAAGAATAGGAAAGGTGTATGTTATGGGTTACAACCTCAATCCTCCTCTTTTAAGTTCATTGGATTTGGACTTGAATCTTATATGCTAAATACTAAAATAAAGGCCAAATATGTTGGGCTTGTTTGGTATCTATTACCATAGTTTCAAGTATATACTAAGTTGTAATATAATTTTGATAGTGAAGCATCATCCAGCACGATTGTAATATTTTATATGTGTTTCAGCTTCTGACATGGCAGCAGAACAAGGGCAGATTCTCGTGATAGCCACCGCAGCCGTGGGGGGATTCACGCTCCTCGTCATCCTCACTTTGTTCTTCTTAATCACTGGGAGGTAACTCAAGTATACCGTATCATTTCCAAATACTTCTACATGTAACAAAGCACACCTGAGGTAGAGAGGCGTCCTGGCAGATTCTGCTCTGTCAGGGAACTTTCCATGGCAACATAACCACCCTCATTAGTTTTCAATAGCAACTTGTCTCTGAACATGGAATCTGAAAGCATCCAAAGACTTAACAAAAGTAGTTCGAAAGCTGTGAATGATAAATTTGTATTCCATAAGTTACTTCTGAGTTTTTTTCTTTACTACAATCAAATTATACCATGAAATGAATTTTTGTGGAAAAAAATAATTCAATATAGTGACCAAACAATTTATATAGAAGCGTTTTATAGACCTAGAGTTGGGGAAATGTGATACTTTTATCAATTTAACTATTGATACTATCTATGTTAGAATTATATTATTTTTAAAAAGTCAATATTTCTATACTTTAGAGTAATATGATAAAAAATTACATTAATTGTAAGTATTTTTATTTTCCAACTTCAAGCATATGAGTAATGGGAACCTACAAAATGTTGGGTCTTCAATAGGGAATAAAGAAAATGGAAAAATATAAAGGCATTGATAAAAGGTGAATTTAGCCTTAAGTAATAATAAATTTAATACAGCAAAAGACCTAGATTTGAATCCTGACTAGCTGGTCTAACCATGTTGCCACCTTAGCTTTCTATTTTCATACACAGATTTGGTATGACCATATATTAAAACTATTTTTTGGCTTTTGAGTATATTGGATGGTTACTATAGCCAGGTACTGATAAAACAGAATGTGAACAAAGATAATATGAATGGAATTATTTAAAAGAATTAGTGTTATTTCTTACTTAATCCTTGATATTTGGCCAAGAGTTTTGTCAATTATCATAAATATCTTAAAATCAGTTCTAAAAGGAAAAAAACCTTCATTTTAGATATCAATACTGTCACCAAAGAATATCTCAAGAGTGATCTCGATAATACTATGTATAAAATAAATGTATAATGCAAAATGTGATTTAAACCTGCAATAATAATTTCAGTGAAACAGTACATACCTGTGTTGACTCTAGCTAAAATACATCAATTCTACCAAAAACAGAAAATCATGATGTCTGATAAAGAACACAAATAATACATAGCTAACTTCAGGGGCAGAAGTTGGGAGAACAATAAACACCCTTTGTTTTGTTTTAAAACCCTTCTTGGGGAACCAATATTTTATTAATGTTAAAATTAAAGCAGATATGCATATATGAAAAATATACAGTTTTGAGAGTAGATTAGAATCTTTGGATCAATAAATGGACAAGTAACTTGGTGGCATATATCAAGCAGGGGTCCCCAATAATGTACAACTGGCTATTAAGAGTGTATCAGATTTAGCTGTAGCAAACCTACTTTTATTGAACTTATCAAGAAACAAATAAATATGAATATTCTAATATGGTTGATTTAAAATGGTGACTTCTTTATAAAATTAAATGTAAAGGGGTCACCTTACCCCTATGTTAACTTAAAATTTCCATGTATACAAATAGACATAGTAATGTTCTTGTAATAGGAAGTGTCCCAGGGTCTCTTGTTTGGGGAGGTTAACTACCTGATATAATAATGCCAGCTACCATAGTTTAAAAAAATGAAAGAATGCATGAAATAATGATAAATACCTCCTAATAAAGGAACTAGTTTGGAAACACCATGCTGCCACCAGCAGAGAATTGTTGCCCAGCATTCTTCTATGACTCTCTTCCTTTATTCCTAGAGTTAGCCTTTAACTACTCTTTGCCATCATCACAGCTTTCCTATGACCCATCTTTTATAATAGACAGAAAAACAATTGAAGTCTCCATGAGCCATAGTACTATAATCCTAGCACTTTGGAAGGTTGAGATAGTGGATTGCTTGAGTTTGGGAGTTCAAGAACAGTCTGAGCAAGAGTAAGATCCTGTCTCTATTGAAAATAGAAAAAAATGAGCCAGGTGTTGTGGCAAGCACCTTTAGTCCCAGCTACTCTACTGAGGAAGCTGAGGCAAGATCTCTTGAGCCCAAAAGCTTGAGGTTACTGTGAGCTATGACGATGCCACGGTACTCTGCCCAGGTTGAAAGAGTGAGTGAAACTCTGTGTCAAAATAAGAAAGTGAGAGAGAGAGAGAGAGAAGAAAGATAGAGGGAAAGGGAAGGAAAAGAAAGAAAAGACAAAGAAAGAAATGGATGTCTCTAAACCAATTAACCATTAGGCTGAAGACAAAATGTTCGTGACTATAGCCTGCAAATATCAAATACAGCCTACGGAAACCTTAATCACTAACAGAGGTCAACTGGTTACAAAAGCAGACAAACAACAACCCTACACATCCTGGCGGAGGGCTAAGTATTTTGCTGAAAAGGTAAAATTCTAATCTTATATAGGACTATTGCAAAGGAGGGAAGAAGGGAGGGACAGAGGTAAGGAAAAGAGAAAAAGAATTTTAGTGAGGGATATAAGTCTGGAAAAGAAAGGAAAAAAATAAAAAAAATTTAATTGCATGCAAAGTTGCAACGATAGTTTATTTAGCTTAAACAAAACCAAAACACCAATACTCTATGTATTGCCACATGTTTAGCAAGCCATATTAGGAAAATAAGTAAAACAATAAACTCTACTGTAAATTCATTGATCTCTATAACATAAATGTTGCCTACATTGTGGATTTGGGGGCACTTATATCTTTTTTTTTTTTCAATTTTGTCATAGACTCTCACTTTGTCATCCTCTGTAGAGTACTGTGGCATCATAGATCACAGAAACCTCAAACTCTTGGGCTTAACTGATTTTCTTGCCTCAGCCTCCCAAGTAGGTGGGACTACAGGTCCCTGGCACAGCACCTGGCTATTTTTCATAGACAGGATCTCGCTCTGGCTCAGGCTGGTCTCGAACCTATGAACTCAGGCAATTCACCCACCTCAGCTTCTCAAGTGCTCGGATTACGGGCATGAGCCACTGTACCCAGCCAGCACTTAATAACACTCTACTTATCCTGGAGTTCCACACATTTTTTTTTATTTTTGGATTAATATGAGGGTACACATGACTAGATTATATTATTTGCATTTGTCAAGTCAAATCCAATGTGTAATGAGACAATAGACTTTGGAGCTCCAAAAGTTTAGTCAATTGACAAAGTCCTATAAAGAGCCTTGAAAAGACTCGAATTATATCATGTTAACCAGACTGTGAGACTGTCAATTTAGACATGATGATTAATTTTGATTCAGAAAGATTTTTTGTTTGTTTTCCATTTTGAAAGTTCCTTTGAGGATGTTTGGAATACTTTCTTAAATGTGATTTTACTTAACACCAGTATCATGTTTATCCTCAATTATCTGCAGGGGGTTAAAAAAAAACAAATTTCTGTTCATCATTAAAGTTGATTTCAAGTGGCATTACATGTAATAGTGACTCAATATATTGAAATATTGGACAAAATTACATTTATATGTACCTTTTAGAACATAAGTTAAGACTTTATTTTCTCAGAAAGTATTTTAGTAAATAGATTTAAATAGCATAGACACATGAAAAAGCATTTCCTTAAGATATAGGAAAATATTGTCTTGACATGTAAATATGAAAAACCCAAAAGGAAACATTTCAATCTCTATGGTCTAAATAAGTTTGGCCTAATTAACTTGAGAGATGAGCTTAAATATTTGTATTTTGGATAATAGAGCATAGTAGAAATATCACTTAAAAAAGAATTTAATGATAAAAAAATTGTACTAAATTATTTTCAGATTATAATTTCTATTTTGCCAATTTATATGACATAGAAACTGCTTTAAAGTTTTATTCAATGCAGAGAACAATTTCAATTACATGAAATTAAAAAAATCAAAGTATCTCTTAGTTGCTTTGAAAGGAATCTGAAAGACATTTCTGAATTAATACTGAAGTTGGCATGGAGTTAGTAGGCAAGACAAAATTCACATTGAACGATTAGATTGTGTACCACAAATGTATTTTGTTTAACTATAGAGAATTAAAAATTCAACAAACCATCAAATCATGTAATTTGTTTATGTCAAAGAACTCATGGAACAAGTTTATCCAGAGAACTGAACATGCTTCCATAAAATTTCAAATATTACAAAGTAAAATTGCTAAACTAACATGCTTTTAGCCCTGAAAATAGAAGATGTCTAAATTTCTCAGTTTCTGACTCAAAGACATTTTTGATTTTGACTTTTTTTTTTTTGAGACAGAGTCTCCCTGTGCTGCCCAGTGCTGTGGCATCAGCCTAACTCACAGCAACCTCAAACGCCCGGGCTTAAGAGATCTTCCGGTGTCAGCATCCTGAGTAGCTGGGACTACAGGCACATACCACTGCACCAGCATAATTTTTCCATTTTTAGTAGGGATGGGGTCTCACTCTTGCTCAAGCTGGTCTCTAAATCCTGAGCTCAATCAAGCAATACTCCCTCCCAAAGTATTAAGATTATAAGCATGAGCCACTGTATCCAGCTCATTTTGACTTTTTTAAAATTTTTTATTGTTGGGGATTCATTGAGGGTACAAAGAGCCAGGTTACATTGATTGCTTATGTCAGATAAAGACCCTCCCATAATAGTGTTCTGCCCCCAAAAGATGTACCACCACCACCCCTGTGTTCCCCCCACCCCCTGCCTCCTTCCCTTTCTCTGCTTTCCCCATCCCCATCCCCCACCCCTCACCGTGTACTAAGTCATTAATTTTTCTCATATTAGAATTGAGTACATAGGATGATTGTTTCTCCCATCTTGTGATGTTTTGCTAAGAATAATGTGTTCCACTTCCAGCCAGGTTAATACAAAAATGTAAAGTTTCCGTCTTTTTTAGTGGCTGAGTAGTATTCCATGATATACATATACCACAGCTTGTTAATCCATCCCTGGGTTGGCAGGCATTTAGGATGTTTCCACATTTTGGCAATTGTAAATTGAGCTGTAAGAAACAGTCTAGTGCATGTGTCCTTATAGTGAAAGGATTTTTTCCCTTCTGGGTAGATGCCCAGTCATGGGATTGCAGGATCAAGTGAGAGGTCTAGCTTGAGTTCTTTGAGGGTTCTCCATACTTCCTTCCAAAAAGGTTGTACTAGTTTGCAGTCCCATTAGCAGTGTAAATGTGTTTCCTTCTCTCCACATCCACTCCAGCATCTGCAGTTTTGACAACAAAAATAAATAAAAGGGACTTAATGAAACTGAAAAGCTTCTGTGCAGCTAAGGAGACAACAACCAAAGCAAATAGACAACCTACACAATGGGAAAGGATATTTGCATATTTTGAATCAGACAAAGCTTAGTAACTGGGATCTACAAAGAACTCAAATTAATAAACTTAAAAAGGGCTAACAGTCCTTTATACCACTTGGCAAGAGAGATGAATAGAACCGTCTCTAAAGAAGACAGACGAATGACTAACAAACATGAAAAAATGCTTATCATTCCTGATTATTAGATAAATGCAAATCAAAACCACCCTGAGATATCATCTAACCCCAGTGAGAATGGCCCACATCACAAAGTCTCATTTTGACTTTTAATGCTTTTTTTCCAATTCAAGCTAGTAGAAGTCATATAAGGGAAGATAAAGAGATGTAGCTTATTATTAAAAAAAAAATTCTAAGATTCTTAGCTTTTGGATCCATCAGTCTACTTGACAGTATTTTATTCTTATCTGGGGCTAATTTCAAAGTATAGCCTTCTATGGAGTATTTTCACATGTTATAAAGATATTCTTAAAACAAGAATTCTTATTCTTGTTCTTATATTCTTAAGATATTCTTAATGTTGATGATAGGCACTCTGTTTTCAGATGATACTTATTTTAATTGATATAAGTTCTTATCCAACATGATTCTTAAAAAAAATTTCTGTTTCCCTTTTCAAAAGATGTCAGTGGTACATAAAGGCCAAAATGAAGTCAGAAGAGAAGAGAAGAAACCAGTTACAGAATGGGCATCGTAAGTAGTGCAGTGATTCCCTTCCATTATGGTATATTGTTCCAGCACTTCATTTTAAACTGGTGCCTATTAAGTTGAGAAAGAAAGATAAAATCACTTTCAAACTTTCAGTATTCATACTTGTCATCTGATTTTCAGTTTGGTTGATGGAAATTGCATCTGCTTCTCTTTAAATGATATTACCTTTTTCCCAGCACTGCTTTCTGGAAAACACAACAGACTAAATTTGCTAAAAATATGAGTGATCGTATCTACTTATTTACCACTAAATATAATGTTCCTTGACTCCAGAATATGACTTTATTTTCTTTAGTAGAGCATTAGATATAGAAATATTGACGTATATTTTTTCTTTTTGGTAGAGATTGTCATTTAAATATATAACAAATACAACAATTTACAATTCATTAACACTGAAAAAGAATATCCTCTTTTTAACTCTTAAAATGTGTGTGAAATGCTTGGACTGACTACAAGGTTATGTTCATTTGCGGGATCTCTTCCTAAGCAACCTATACTTACTGCTATAGTTGGTTGGGTAATTGGCACCTTCTCCTCCTCACAGCCCACCTCCACCTTTACCCCCAAATTACAAACTACTTTGTCAAGACAACTTTTCTATTGTGAGACACTGAATTTGATGAATTGTGAGAATTAACAAGAAAGGGATGTTCTTTAATTAGCAATTTAATAGAGATCATAGGTGCTCAACTTGTTTAAATATTCTCATCTTTTCTTTCAAATTGAGCAAATGGTGTAAGAGACTTTTCAATCTAAATTCACTCTCCAGAGGAAGAAATGGATTTCAGTGAGAAAGTATTAATAAGTGGGATAACTTAGGGCTATTTTTAAGGCTCACATTGTTTCACAAAAAGTGGTCTAAGGACCAGTTGTATTAAAATGTTCCACCTTACACCCCAACGTTCTGACTTAGAAAGTCCAGAGTAGGGCCAAGACTGAAGCATTTTGAGCAAGTTCTCCTATCTTATACAATAATTTTGAGACTGGCAAAGGTGAGAGAGCTGATATTTGGCCTTGCCATAAACAGATTTCAGAAACCTGGATCTGGGCACTTGGGCTAATGACTTATGCTGGGCCACCTTTATGAGATGCAGAGGGGAAAGGTGCTCCTGAGGCATTTGTTACCTGTTTTTTAAACAGCAGTTTAGCATTAACTAAACCTGATGGGCCCAGGAAGAAGCAATGACAATAACTCAAGAACCCAAGAGGTAGAAGAAAGATAACAAACCGATGTTTAAGAAGATGGAAATAAGTGAAATTAGTAACCAGATACTCAAAATTAGAATTAAATTTCTGTGACTTTTCCCCATACTATAAATATTATGTTTATAATAAAAAGATAATATTAACTAATCAATCTATTCTAAAGAAACAGAATAAAGAAACTTAACTAACTGAATGGGTTTAATTATTAAAACCATATATGAGTTAATAAATTATACTTGTTACCCATGTCCACAGTAGTGTTATCAACATGACTACACATCCGATTAGGTACCACTAAGCATCTAGTAGTCACTGCTAGATTTCAGTGTCCAGACTCAATTAGAAATCACAAATTCTGCTAAATTATAAAAATAATCATGTAGAATATAAAATAGAAGTACAGATTATATATTGTCCTTTCTCTCGGCCTAAGCTTTGGGGAGTCAAGAGAACTATAGCATTTCAAAATCAGTGTCAGATTGATTAAGGTGTGCCTGGAAATAAACTTTTCTGCTGCTATTTTGAGAAATGCTAATTTTCTCATGGGTGCCCATGCATCAGTAAGAAGACAGTAGACACAACGTGCAAATGAAGGGAATGGGCATAGAAGAACAAATGAAGCAAATTACTGCTAATAATGGGCACTCCATCACCTCCTCTATACTTACTGTATTATCTTCCATTTGTTTGCTTTTGAGATTTTCTTGCAAGAGCATGTTTCTAAGGGGACCCAAGCAATAGTTAACTCTGGGTATTTTATATATGGCTTTCAAAATCTAACAGGAAACGTGAACATCATTTACTCTGGCACAAATTTCACATTGGTCTTTCAATCCCTACTAATTTGTATTCAGTAAAGGCTTCTTATGTGTGTGCTTCTTATCCATAAGACCATACCTAAGGTATGTGAAATGATATTTAATAAATGGTCTCCTGTCCTCTAGGAGAAAGCAGTCTGTGATGGAAAACAGAAATGAAAGAGCCTAGCGAGCTGGCTTGCACCTATAGTCCCGGCTACTGAGGAGGCTGAGACAGGAGGATTGCTTGAGCCCAGAAGTTTGAGGCCAACCTGGGCAATGTAGAGTTATCCTCATCTCTGCCTCAAAAAATTAAAAAAAAATTTTTTAAAAACCCAGAAATTAATGAACAAAAGAGGCAGTCTGTGACATCTTCAGGTACTCACAAAATCACACGTGAACACACAACTGCACATTTGTGTTTTCCAGCCCTCCCTGCAGATCCTTGTAACTGCAGGCTCTGAGCACTCCATCCTCACCAAGAAAAGAACAGCAGCTACAGAACCAATGACCAGATTTTAGCCTGGTGATTCCCATCCTTCCCCCCAGGAGAGACAAGCTAGTTGTTTTCTTTAGGACTGAATGTAGTCAGGCCATGGAAGAAACGACAAGAATACCAAAAATGACGAATATTGTGTCCCAGAAGGTGTCCCATCTTGTCACCATCAGTGGGTCTTTACTGCTTGAGGGTTTCTGGAAAAGGAAGAGACTACAGGAATGAGGTATAAATTCACGAAACCTAGTGCTTTAGAGTACAAAGGGTCCTCAAAGGATTCTAAGGGGCTTGCCTGCTTTTCAGGAAGCTTATGCCTCGTTTCTTCCATGTTCCGAGCTATATCCTGAGCTGTATCAGGTATGTGAGACTTACTGGATTTTAAGTGGAGGAGTGAACTGATTAAACTTTTACAGAAATATTTTTTTTTAAGTGTTTTCTGGAACCAGTGGGCTTACTATCGCTATGAAACCACCAGGTCATGTTCCATTAACACTGAGTGAAGTATTTTATTTTTACTTTTATTTTTTAGAGATGGATCTTATTCTGTGACCCAGACTAGAATGCAGTAACACAATCATAGCTCACAGCAACCTCAAACTCCTAGACTCAGGTGATTCTCTTGCCTCAGCCTCCTGAGTGCTATAAGTCTCACTGTGTTCCCAGGCTGGTCTCAAACTCCTATCCTCAGGTTATCCTCCTGCTTCAGCCTCCTAAAGTGCTTGGATTAGAGGAATGAACCACAGAGCCTGCCTACATGGAAATAAATTTTTGATCACAAGTAGTCAAAGCTTTAATGAAGGAAGGAAGAAAAAAGACAATTAAAATTGTTAACAAGACTGACTACTTCAGTATGTCACTTTCCATTTTAAATATTCACAAGATATATGACTACTACCACACTCTTCAACTAAATCAATTCTTTATTTTTGTTGCAGTACGCTTCCCAGGAATTAAAACTTACATTGATCCAGATACATATGAAGACCCATCCCTAGCAGTCCATGAATTTGCCAAGGAGATTGATCCCTCGAGAATTCGCATTGAGAGAGTCATTGGGGCAGGTAAATGTAAAACCTACACTTTTGAACATATGATTCCTTAGTGTCTTTGCAAATGGTTTATCAGCATATTACTTTAAGTCTTAACAGTTTCAGTCATTGAAAAATTTTAAGATATGAAAAGCAAAGTCATATTTGTTATGTCATTTTTATGACATATGTAAGTGTACATATTGTTTTCCAATAATGAGAAAACCCACAAAAACTGTTTTAAACATTATTTTGTCTTTTTTCTTTATGGAAATAAATTACAGTGAAACTAGAGAGCTTCAGGAATTTATTTTGAAAATGTAATTTCAGGAGTTTGTCACAAGTTTATCATAGATTCACTCAAGCCCCAACATATATAGATATATACTATAATTAGTATTCATAATAATGACCTTGAGGCTCTGTAAGATCCAGAAAAATTCTGAGAATCACCAAAAATAAAATTTGATTCAACTTAGTTTTATGCATTTTAATGCAAATTAATAATTGTCCCTATATAAAATTTTTCAGAGCCTAGAATAATATTTTTGAAAAATTCTGATTGCAAATCAGCAAATCAGGATTTATGCTGAACATTTGTTAGGGCAGAAGCTCAGATGATGTAACAAAGACACTTCAGAATACAAGGTGGCTGGGGAGCTCTCATTCAGGCGGTCTTGTGAAGGCCTAAGGTCCTTCTGCACTTTGCTCTGCCTTCCCTTAGCAAGACGTCTTCCTGTCTAGATGATCAAAGTTGGGTCACCAGCACATCTGTTTCCCCTGCCTGTGAGAAGAACAAAGAAAGAGTTCTGTCTCTTTGGCTTTGGCATCTTCAAGGAAATAACCTGGAAATTCCAAGCATGTCTATTTTCTCAATGGTTCAAGTAAAATCACATGGCCACACTTACATGCAAGAGAGTTTGAAATTATAATTGCTGACAGGGCAGCTGCGCATGCATCTCAGAAGTCTTGGAGGAGGGCGTTTTCCTAAAGTAGAGAAGGGGGAGTGGATCTTGAACTGGAATACAGGTCTCCAGATGGTGATTAACTGCATAATTCTTTGGAGAAAACAGAATAGACCCAAGCGTGGCCATTCCAGCCAGGTGTCATGTTTTTACAAACACCAAAAGAAAGCAGCTGATTATCCTTTTTCTCTTTCAAAGCCCTGTTCCCCCTGGAAGAATAGGCTATCTAATTTTTGTTTGTTTGTTTTTTGTAGAGACAGAGTCTCACTTTATCACCCTCCGTAGAGTGCTGTGGCATCACACAGCTCACAGCAACCTCCAGTTCCTGGGCTTAGGCGATTCTCTTGCCTCAGCCTCCCAAGTAGCTGGGCTATCTAATTTTTACAAGGTCCAGTATAAATTGAAAAGGTAGAGTCCCTTGTAAAAAAAAAAAATGTGTTAATAATATAGGGACAATAGAGAATTAAACCAAATGTACATTGCCTCTAAACTCAAAGCTCTATGTGACTCCACAAGTCACAGGTTTGTGAATCTAATACTGTTTCTCAGGTATGAGAGCTAAAACTACTTCAAGAACTCCAAGGATATTAGTAGAGAGTTCTTCCTGATCTCACTCCATTCCCCATGCACAGAGATCATCTCCTCTCCTGCAGGGCCAGGTCTCCCTCTGAAAGCTGGCACAAGGTTCTCACATACTTAATCCTTGCACTGTCAGCCAGAGAAGCTGTTGTCTTTGTAGAAAGATTAAGGACCCGGAATGGACCTGGAATGGAATCAGATTCTCTATCCCCTACTGTTGAACAAAGAGCATAATTGGAAAGAACGACTGCATTCTATTCATTTAGTTTTAGAGTTTGTTTTCTTTAGGCAGCAAAGGAATAGAGAAGAAAGAAGGGTGAATAATTTCTACAGCACTCTCTATTCAGCTTTGTCTTTTTTGGCCCCTCAGAAAAAGTGCTATGCCCTTGTACGCTATATTGTTCCATATGCACATAGATGCAGTAGAAGCATTTTCTGTTGTAGCACTTTGTGCATAAACTAAATATCAATGTCTGAAATCATAACGTTGAGAAAGCAAAATAAGTATCTGAAACTTCACAATAAACTTTTTAGAGGTTTTAGATTTTTTTTAATCACAATATAATTTTTTTTATCTAAAAAGAAGTATAATGGATACCTCAAAAGCAAACAATAACTACTACTAATAGTCTACTGCGGAGATGATTTTAATACCATTTTCCACCTACTCTTTCTGAACTCTCATAAGTCAGAATGGAATTTCTCTCATTTGGCAACGACAGACTATGTGAACCATTCAGTCAGTCCCTTTGGTGTCTCTTTTTTAATCTTTGTTCATGTTTGACTTTCTCAATGTTCAAACAATATGCTAAGAGTCTTTTTACTATCTGGATGCAGAAAAATCATGAAAATAAAGTGCTTCGTATAACAAAGATGTTGTTATCTAACTTTCCCGTCTGCGCCCAAGCCAGTATTGCTCTGTTGATAACTCCTTTAGATCGTCTTATCCATTTTACGATACTATGATAGGATGCCACGTAGTGGGTAACAGAAATTTATCTGGCTCAAGGTTCTGGAAGCTGGAACTCCAGGATCAACGGCATGTGGCCAGGGCCTTCTTATTGCCATCCATTACACAGTGGAAGGCATCCCATGAAAGCGAGGGGCCAAACTCTCCTTTTTATAAAAAACTCACTGCATGAGTTCTTTCATGAGAGTGTTGCCTGAATTTCTCCTGCCAGGTCCTTTTGATCTTGGAGTTCCGAGAAGCAAACCACGGACCATGTGGATCAGCAGCAGCAGAACAAAGATTATAGAGAGAGAAATAGAAAGCGAAAAGGGCCACGGAACCTCCGGCAGCCACAAGGGAGGGGGAGCTCAAGTGGGAAGCCCATTTAAATCATAGCAGTCATGTTTCTAAAGCTCTGTGTGTGTGTGAGATAAACCGGTGAATGTATAGATGTTTTCCACAAGAGCAGTATGGAAAAAGGTTCTTGACTAAAATAGGAGAAAAATAATTAGTAAAATAACTTTGTGACATATTTGCACAACTATTTACTGGCTCAACTTTTAAACTGTAAATACTTTCTTGAGGTTGTCTCATATCCTTCCTTTTTTGTTCCACATGTACTGATTGTTCCTTCTCACTCCATTTTCCTCATTCCTGTGTGCATTTGGCAGTCCTCCTGGAAATGTCAGTTCAATGACTTACATGACAGCGTAGCTGCTGAACAGAAATAAAGGATGGTCAGAAATCAGGTCATAACAATTATGAAGTGAAGAATATTCAGGCAGGATTGAAAGTAGGAATGGAAAAAATACATAAACTCACAACTCATGGAAAAATCTCTAAGACCCCATACATGCAAGGAAACAGTTACAAATGCTTTCCAGGTTTCTACTTAGGACATCACAATTTACAATCATTTAATAATTTCTTAAATGAGTTATAAAAAAATGTTAAAAAGCCACATTAATATTTTTAGAAATCAAAGAGCATGCTATTACATCTGAGTCAAAATATTTCTTCACATATTCAGTGAAGAATGCTTATTAGATGTTTAATATTTACTTAGAAAAGGTAATATGTTATTTAGTTTTTTCAGATTAAGTCACAATGCTCATCAGATTCAACCTCCTTCCCCAACCTTTGTTGAGATTTTCAATTTTACAACCATCCACATACTATGTGACAGAACCTTAAAATTTTAATTTATCTGTGTATAAATTCTTAACGTTCCCTATCTTTCCCTGTAAATTTAGCTTTTACTATGAGTTTTCTAGGGCATGTTTTTTGGTATATCACTGTTCTGTTTAATAGTGGCAGCTTATCTTTGTTCATCAATACAGGTCTGAATTTCCATGAAAATGCACATTTCCATTTAAATGAAGTGAGCAGCTCTGTAGCATAGGAGACTATCAAGATTATCTTCTCCTTTGACTTCTTTGCATCATAAAATATAATACTGTAGGAAGATGACTGTAAAACAGAAATTCCCAGGCTAAAAGCATCAAGTCAGATTCGGGTAGAATCATTATTTTTCTCATACCTTGCAAGATAATAAGAAAGCCAGGAAACTGAATTTTAAACATGGTCTGGAAAAGGTCAGCAAAAGGCTATCCCTCATTCAGGGCAATATAGAACCTAAACCATTGTAAGATAAACTGAGCACAGTATCTATAATTATGAAATATTATTCCACTGAATAAATCATTCTTGTGTCTCTAAGACTCTGTTGGCACCCTTCTTAACATTTGACCTTCCCTCTTCCCCTAGTTTCTGTGGAAATACGTAACATCTTCCCGTCATTCGTATTTTATCCCTTTATCTATACAAAACTCATTATTGCATCCACTATCAGCCTTTTTTTTCTGGGCTTAGTGTATCATATTTTTTCTCTTCCTAGAATAATCCAAGAAGCTTTAACTGTTGGTTTCTCAGCAATCATCTACAGGTAAAAGAAAGTCAAATGAACAGTGAAAATGAATGTAAAAAGTGATTGTCAACACATTGATTTGTTTGTTCTCTTAATATTTTGGTTTTGTTATTGCCATCATTTGGGGTCACATGCCTCTCCTAATTCCGTGTCTCCCACAACACAGCCAGGCTCTTCTTTCGCTCCTGAACAGCCATTCTCAACCTGTGGGTCACGAACCACAGGAACTATATTAAAGGGCTGCGGCATTAGGAAGGTTGAGAACCACTGCCCTAGAAGCTAATGTTTTTTATTTATCTTAAAGAAATTTTCTCATCCCCTTTATGATTTTTGTTTCTCTTTACAGTTGTACTGTATTTTTTTATAACATGATGATGAGAAATGTAGCTAGAATTCTAGACACGGTTTCACAATTCTCTTTTTATAGAAAGAAACTAATTTTTATGGCCTATTTCTTCTATATTTAGAAACAGTGGCCTTCTCAGATGTAGGTTTTTTACTTACCCACCAATTTAAGGTATTTATGGTAGAAGTCAGATTGTCTTTTGTATTCTTGAACTCCGTTGTATAACCAGTACATTAAAAATAAGATGAGCAACAGATTCTGACTACACTTCTGTGCCTTTTATTTTCTAAATCAAATAATATAGTTAAAGATCAGCTTTACTCATTCTCCAGTCACATTATGATATTGTGAACTAAAATAAAATCTTAAGGCTCCCACCATTGGCTAAGTGGACCCCAAAAGGGCTCAGAGGATAATGAGTTAAATGAGTTGCTAGCCGTGAGAAAGTAGGCCAGACATGCTTCATTACGCCCCCTCACTCGTCAGAGATGTCCTTTTTGACTTATTAACAGACATAAGACTCTACAAGATACACCTGCAGGTCCTCAGTGTACACAACAAACCACTTGAGTCTGGGCATATGTCTTGTAGTTTGTGTCTGATTACCTTAACTCAGCAGTGCTTTTCTCTGATTCCTGTTATATTAGACAGAGCCTAATTCTTTTAGCCAATTTTCAGCCAAAGAATCTTTAAACCCTTATAGGGACCCCAACTATAACCTGTGGGGTCCCTGCTTTTGATATGTCCCACCTTTTGGGGCCAAACCAATGTATGTCTTCCACATATTGATTTATAACTTTACCTGTAATTCCTGTCTCCCTAAAATGTGTAAAACCAAACTGTAACCCCAGCACCACAAGTAACCACTTGCTGCAGGCTTTTTGAGTATGACTCCAGGTCATGGTTCTCAAATCAGGCTTAGAATAAACCTCTTTAAATTATTTTATAGAGTTTGGCTTCTTTTCTGTCAACCAAAATCTTAAGATAAAGAAGGGCTCATTAGAGGAAAAACTACTGGCCAAGAGTTTTTGCATAAATTTAAATTGCTGACATGAGTGACACTCAACTCTCAAAATCCTTTGTGATATAGATATGTGCCAATAAAAAATTCAGCAATCAGTGCCTTACAACACTGCCATAAGGTGTATGATTTGGACAGTTAGTTGAAACTTAATAATTAAAATGAAATGTCATGGTTGCTGATACATTGAGTTATACCCATATCAATGAATTCTTTTCTGAGGGCCGGTTGCAGCGGCTCACAACTATAATCCTGGCACTCTAGAAGGTCGAGGCCAGAGTATTTGAGCTCAGGAGTTCTAGATCAGCCTGAGTGACAGTGAGACCACATCCCTACTAAAAACAGAAAAATTAGCCAAGCACTGTGGCAGGAACCTGTAGTCCCAGCTGCTTGGAAGGCTAAGGCAAGATCACTTAACCCCAGGTGTCTGAGGTTGCTGTAAGCTAGGCTGATACCATGGCATTCTAGACTGGGGAAACAGAGTAAGACTGTCTCAAAAAAAAAATTTTTTTTTCTGTTCCTTTTTAGTTAAGGAAATTCAAAATTTAATTTCTATGTAATGTGAGGTTATGTTTATTATATATGTATTTATTTTGCTATAAATGTAACAGGCCATAAGAAGAAATGAACAAAGGAAAGAACAAAGGAAATTTTATTTTGATATGTCTTTTATTTAAGATTTTAAAAAATTCAATTTTTATTTTAATTAATAATTGCATATATTTATCTGATACAATATGATAAATACGTGTACACTATAGAAAGATTAAATCAAGATAGTGACATGCTGCTCCTCACTTCATATACTTACCGTTTCTTTCTGATGAGGTTTAAAATTGATTCTTTAAACAATTCTGAAATATATAATATAATACCTTGTTAACAACAGTCACCATGCTATGCAATTTACTACTAACTTTAGTCCCCTTGTCTAATTAGAACTTTGTACCCTTTGACCACTGTCTCTGCTTCCCTCCTGCGTCCTACCCTGCCAGCCTCCAGTAACACCAATCTACTCTACTTCTATGAGCTCAACTACTTTTGATTCCACGTACAAGTGAGATCATCCAATCGTTTATTTATGTGTATTTATTCTATTCCTTATTTCTTAATTTTTTTATGTTTAATTATTATGGGCAAATACTAGTTTTTATACACACACAAATATAAATATATTTATAGGATACATAGAGTGCTTTGGTGCAGGCATATAATATGTATTAATCAAATAAGAGTAATTGGGTATCTATCGCCTCCAGTTTTTATCATCTCTTTGTGTTGAAAACACCCCCAATTTCACTACTTTAGTTGTTTTAAAGTAGATGTTATTAAAATTTATTGTTGACTGTACTCACTTTGTTGGGCTATCAAGTATTATTTATTCAACCTAATTCCATTTTTGTACCCATTAGCCATACTCACTTTATTCCCCCTTCCCCAGTATCAACCCCAGGCTCTGGTAACAGTCTTTCTACTACTATTCTACTACACAGGTTCCATAGGTCAATTGTTTTGATTCTCCCTCCAACCAATCAGTGAGAGTATATGAGATTTGTTTTTCTGTTCTTGGATTATTTCATTTAACATAGGGTTTTCCAGTTCTATCCATGTTGTTATAAATGATAGTTTTCATTCTTTTTATGCCCATATAATATTCCATTGTGTTTATGTAGCACAATTTATTTTCTTTATTTGGTTTTCATTTTCTTGATAAATATGTTTGTTTTTTTTTTTATTGTTTGGGATTCATGTAGGGCACACAGAATTAGGTTACACTAATTGCATTTGTTAAATAAAGTCCCTTTTATAATTGTGTCCTGCTCCCAAGAGGTGTGCCATACACTGTGAGCCCCCCATACCTTTCCCTCTTCTTCTCACTTGCTTATTACCCTCCCCGCCACCCCCACCACCTTGTATTAGCTCATCTACTACCTTCATATTAGAATTGAGGATGTTGGATTCTTATTTCTCCATTCTTGTGATGCTTTACTGAAAAGAATGTGTTCCACCTCTATCCAGGTTAATATAAAAGATGTAACGTCTCCAACTTTTTAATAGATGAATAGTATTTCATGGTATACATATACCACAGTTTGTTAATCCATTCTTGGGTTGGTGGGCATTTAGGCTGTTTTCACATTTTGGCGATTGTAAATGAGCTACGCCAAATAGCCTAGTGCAAATGTCCTTAAAATAAAAGGACTCTTTTCTTTTGGGTAAATGCCTAGTAATGGGATTGCAGGATCAAATGAGAGGTCTAATTAGAGTTCTTTAAGGATTCTCCATGCTTTCTTCCAAAAAGTTTGTATGAGTTTGGAGTCCCACCAGCAGTGTAAAATTGTCTCTCCACATCCATGCCAGAATGTGCAGCTTTAAGACTTTGTGATGTGGGCCATTCTCACTGGGGTTAAGTGATATCTCAGGGAAGTTTTGATTTGCATTTCTCTAGTGATTAGGGATGATGAACATTTTTTTCATGTGTTTATCAGCCATTTGGCTGTCTTCTTTAGCAAAGGTTCTATCATCTCTCTTGGTCAGTGATATATGGAATTATTAGGTCTTTTTCTGTTGATTTATTTGAGTTATTTATAGACCCTAGTTATCAAACTTTTGTACAATTCATAATATGCAAATATCTTTTCCCATTCTGAAGGTTGTCTGCTTTGGTTGTTGTTTCCTTAGCTGTACAGAAGCTTTGGAGTTTAATTAACTCTTTTTGTTTATTTTTGTTGTTGTTGCAATTGTCGTGGAAGTTTTTTTTCATAAAATCTTTCCCCAGGCCAATATCTTCGTTTTCCCCACATTTTCTTAAAGGATTTTTATTGTTTCATACTTTAGATTTACATCTTTTATCCATCTTGAATCAATTTTTGTAAGAGAGGTCCAAGTCTAGTTTTAGTCTTTTATGTCCACTTATCCAGTTCTCTTAGCACCATTTATTGAATAGAGATTATTTTCCCCAGTGTGTGTTCTTTTTTGGTTTATCAAAGATCAGGTGGATGTAAGATATTACTTTCATCTCTTGGTTTTCTATTTGGTTACCAATGTCAATGTCTCTATTTTTGTGGCTTTGCCACACTGTTTTGATCACTATGGCCTTATAGTATAGCCTAAAGTCTTATGGAGTGATACCCCCAGCTTTGTTTTTATTGCTAAGAATTGCTTTGTCTATATGGGGTTTCTTTGGGTTCCACGTAAAATGAAGAATTATTTTCTCCAAATTTTGAAAGTATGATGATGGCATTTTAATGGAGATTTCATCGAATCTGTAGATTGCTTTGGGGAGTATAGATATTTTGACAATATTGCTTCTTCCTAGCCATGAGCATGGTATTTTCTTCCATTTGTTAATATCTTCTGCTATTTTTTTCTTAGGGTTTCATAATTTTCATTGTAGAGGTTCTTCACCTCTTTAATTATGCAGATTCCCAGGCATTCATTCTTTTTAAAGCTACTGTGAAGGGAATTGTGTCCTTGATTAGCTTCTTATCTTGACTGTTATTGGCATATACAAAGGCTTCTGATTTGTGGACTTTGATTTTATAACCTGAGACATTGAGGTATTTTTTGATCACTTCCAGGAGTCTCATGGTTGTGTTCTTGAGCTTCTTCAGGTATAAGATCAATTGTTGGCAAAGAGAAAGAGTTTGACCTCACCTGCACCAATATGAGTGCCTTTTATTTCCTTCTCTTGCCTGATTGCATTGTCTAGAACTTCCAGAACAATGTTGAATAGTAGTGGTGATGGAGGACAACCTTGTCTGGTTCCAGCTCTAAGTGAAAAGCTTTCAGTTTTACTATATTCAGTATAATATTAGCTATGGGTTTGTCATAGATGGGTTTGATCAGATTTAGAAATGTGCTACCTATACCTATATTATTAAGCTTTCTAATTAGAAAAGGATGCTGAATTTTATTGAATAGTTTTTCTGCATCTATTCAGGGATCATATCATCTTTGTTTTTGCTTCTGTTGATATGGTGAATTACATTTATGGACTCGCATATGTTAAATCAAACTTGCATCCCTGGGATGAAACCCACTTGATCATGTCAAATGATTTTTTTAATGTGTATCTGTAATTTATTGACTAAGATTTTATCGAAAAATTTTGCATTTGTATTCATCAGTGAAATTGGTCTGAAATTCTCCTTTTTAGTTGGGTCTTTTCCTGGTTTTGGTATCAGGGTGATGATTGCTTCATTGAACGTGTTGGGAAAGATTCCTTCCTTCTCAATAATTTGGAATAATTTCTGCAGTTTAGGTAGAAGCTCTTCTTTTAAAGTTTGATAGAATTCTAGTGTGAAGCCATCTGGACTAGGGCTTTTTTAATTGCTGTTTGGGAGAATTTTTATTGTATTCTCAATCTCAGTTCTTAAAAAACATCTCTTCAAGAGGTCTATATCTTCTTGATTAAGTCTAGGGAGAGGGTGTGACTCCAGGTATTGATCTATTTCCTCCACATTGTCAAATTTCTGGGCATATAGTTTCTTATAATACTCAGAGATGATCTCTTGTACCTATGTGGCATCTGTTGTTATTTCCCCTTTATCATTTCTGATTAAGGTTATTGGACATTTTGCTTTTCTATTTCTAGTTAATATGGCCAAAGGTTTATTTATTTTATTTATTTATTATTTTTTTATTTTTTATTTTTACATATACATGTGTTAATTAGGTTTCCATTTTTTGCCTTCACAGAATTTAAAAGGTTTAAAATTTAATAACAATAACAATGTTTAAGATAAGGACTAGAAATAAAAAAATGTAAAGAATGAATGAAGATAAATACATTCAGAAAAGAAAACAGATGATTACTGCATCAAACTATTAAGCAATATTAGTAATAATAATGCCAAGAAAGTAAATCTCAATTTTTTATGAAAAACCAACTTTTTTTTTTGTTAATTTTCTTAGATATTCTTTTGTTTTCAATTTCATTCATTTAATTTTGGTTATTTCTTTTACTGGGTTTGGGATTAGATTGTTCTTTTTTTTTCTAATTCTATAAGATGGTTCATGCATTTATTGATGCATTCTCTTTCTGTTTCTCAAATGTAGGCATCTAATGTGATAAATTTCCATCTCAAGACTGCTTTTGCTGTATCTCACAGGTTTTGGTAACTTGTGTCTTCATTGTTATTATGTTTGAGGAATTTAATTATTTCCTTTTTTATCTCTTCCTGAATCCAACTATCATTCAGCATAAGGTTGTTTAATTTCCAAGTCTTTGTGTGCGGATGAATGTTTTTTTTGGATTTGAGTTCCACTTTTATTGCCTTGTTGTCTGAGAAGATATGAGGTATAATTTCTATTTTTTAAATTTTGCTGAGGTTTAATTTGTATCCTACTATATGGTCTTTTCTGGAGTATATATCATGGGATGACAAGAAAAAATATATCCTTAGCTTTGGGATGGTGTCTTCTGTATATGTCTATTAATACCATTTGCTCTAGGGTCACGTTTAAGTCGTTTGTATCTTTCTTTAGTTTCTGTTTAGAGAATCTGTCCAGTTCTGTCACAGGGGTGTTAAAGTACTCAACTATTATTGTGTTATTGGATATCATATTTCTCACACCCATGAAGGTCTCTTTCATAAATCTGCAAGTATTTAAGTTGGGTGCATAAATATTTGAAATGTCTTCTTGTTGTATTGTTTCTTTGACTAGTAGAAAGTGTCCATCTTTGTCTTTATTAACTTGAGTGACTTTAAATCTGCTTCTATCTGAAAAACAGATTGCAACCCCTCCTTTCTCCTGATTTCTATTTGCTTGAAATACTCTTTTCTATCACTTAACCTTGTGTCTTGATTTCTCCTTCAAGGCTGGGTTTGTCTCTTGGAGACAGCATATGGATGGCTTCTGCTTTTATATTCCATCAGCCAGTCTGTGCCTCTTCAGTGGTGAATTCAGTCCATAAACATTTGTTGAGAGTTCTAGTCATCTTATTTTGTGAAAGTCCATTGTGTAGTTTTATCCTTTGCACATTGTGGAAGCTAAGTTTTGACCGTTAGCTTCTGTGCATTTACTTTGCTGGTTGTCTGTTGTAGAGCTGGTCTGGTTGTGGCAAATTTCCTCAGTGCTTATATATTTGCAAAAGATTCAATTTCTCTTGGCGGTGGCCATAGCTCAGTCGGCAGGGCGCTGGCCACATACACCTAGGATTGCGGGTTTGAAACCCAGCCCGGGACTGCTAAGCAACAATGACAACTACAACCAAAAACTAGGCAGGCATTGTGGCAGGTAGCCTGTAGTCCCAGCTACTTGGGAGACTGAGGCAAGAAAATTGCGTAAGCCCAACAGTTTGAGGTTGCTGTGAGCTGTGATGCCATGACACTCTACCCAGGGCAACAGCTTGAGATTCTGTCTCAAAAATAAATAAATAAATAATTAAGATTTAATTTCCCCATTAATTTTGAAGTTTAGTTTAGCAAGATACAGAATTCTGGGCTGAAATTTTTTTGTTTAAGAATGTTGAAGGTGGATGATCGGAGATGATCATGTTCTTCTGGTTGGAAGGTTTCAGTTGAAAAGTCTTCCATCATCCTAATGGCTCTGCCTCTGTATGTCAGTTGCACTTAACTCTTGGCTACTTGCAAATTTTTTTCTTTCATCTTAACTTTAGACAAGCTCATTACAGTATGTCTTGGAGAGACTCTGTTTGACTTGAGATCACTCAGGGTTCTATATCCATCTGAAAGAAGTGTGTCAGGGGCGTTAGTAAAACTTGGGAAATTTTCACTTATGATAGTCTACAGTAGGGTTCCATTCCTTTGGTACAATCTCCTTTCCCTTCAAGAATCCCTATTATTTGTATATTTGAAAGCTTCATGGAGTCTCATAGTTCTCTAAGCACATACTCTGATTTCTCTCTCTTCATTTCTGCCTCTGTAACTACCTGGTTTAATTCGAAAACTTTATCCTCTAACTCTGAGGTTCTTTCTTCTCCATGATCTAACCTATTTTTGATACTTTCTACTGCATCTTTACATTCTCTAATTGTCTCCTTCATTTCCTTAAGCTTTGCCATATCCTTTCTATATTCGACATATCTCTTGTCTGACTTTTGGTTCTGTCTTTCCATTTTCATGCCCATTCATTTATTGTCTTTATCATCCATATTTTGAAATCACTTCCTGTCAAGTCAATTAATTCTTTATATGTGACGGCTTCTGCAGTAGGTGCCTCATAGTCCCTTGGGGGAGTTCCTCTGATTTGGTTTTTCATGTTGCCCAAATTTTTCTGTTCATTCCTCATCATGTGTTCTTTCTTCTTGTTCACCTCTTCATCCTCCTTTTTCTTTATCACTGCCTCCTTTGCTTCAAATTACTTTGTCTCAGACCTTAAGTCTTGAAGTGACCTCAGCCTGAGCAAAGCCAAACTCTTTCTCCTGGCCAAATAAATAGAAGTCCTTGATCTTGATGATAATATGTTGTAATATGTCTCTGGAACACCAGGTGTTGCTGTGGGTAATTTGGTCCTTAGTCCAAACTTAGATCACCTGATTGTTTCCTCAGCATTCAGACCTTGCTGGGTTGAGATCTTAAGAATCCTTCAGAAGTAGGACTCACAGTACCCCCTCCTTCCAGATCCCATGGATGTGGGAGTCCCTCAGCCTGTACCAAGAGTGGAGTTCTGATCTCTGCAGGCAGAATTAAGATGCTGTGCTTCAGGCTCCTGCTAAGACCTTCTCATGACCTTCCCACAATCGCAGTCCCCTGGCTGCTGTGACCTTCTCAGTATGGCTTTCTCACCAGCCACCAAACCCATGGCAAATCCACTCCAACCAGCATTCAAATCTGATTGCTGTGTACTATTTAAGTCTTCCAAGCTTTCCACTCAATGTGCAGCTTCCCCCTACAACTGAAAACTCCAGAAAGGCTTCCTCCCATCCCGGACCTCTGTGGGGGGCCAGCCAATTGCAGCCATTCACAATCACTTGCCTAATTCATCAGATTTCTACCTCTCCAGATCATATGCTGTATCCAGCTCATTACCTCCTCACTGTACTCCCTGAGCTATGCCTCTGGGTAGGTATGGCTGGGTTCTCTCTTTTTCTCCAGTCATTCTAGGGGAGCTCAGCTGAATAATCCTTCTGGTCTGCCATCTTGCTCTGCTCTCCTGTATCACAATTTCTTCATCCATTCATTTCTTGTTGAACATATAGGCTTATTCCAATCTTGGATATTGTGAATAATGCTGCAATAAACATGAGATTGCAGATAACTTTTCAATACATGGGTTTCCTTTCTTTTGGATATATACCCAGCATAGGGATGCTGGGTCATGCGGTAGTTCTACTTTTAGTTTTTTAAGAAACCTCCATACTGTTCTTCATTGTAGTTTTGCTAATTTACATTCCCATGACCAGTACACAAGGGTCCCTCTTTTTCCACATCTTCACTAATGTTCATTATTACCTAACTTTTTGATGAAAAGCATTTTAACTGGAATAACAAGACTCCTCATTGTAGTTTCGATTTGTACTTTTCTGATGACTAATAATGTTGAACATTTTCCATTTTTTTTTTTTTGCCATTTGTATATCATCTTTTGAGAAATGTCTATTCAGATCATTTGCTCATTTTTTAATCAGAATATTTGACTTTTTCTTCTTGAGTTGTGGGAATTTCTTATAGATTATAGTAATTATTAATACCTTGTTATATTAGTAAATCTTTTCTCCCATTCTCTAATTGTCTCTTCCCTTTGTTGATTATTTCTTTTGCTTTGCAGAAGCTTTTTTAACCCAATATGATCTCATTTGTCCAGTTTTGTTTTTATCACATTCACTTTATTTATTTGGAATTATTTAAGAAGTCCTTGCTCAAAACAATGTCTTGAAATTTTTTAACAATGTATTCTTTTAGTACTTTCATAGTGTTAGGTCTTAGATTTTAATCTTTAATCCATTTTGATTTGATTTTTGTATATGGAAAGAGATAAGGGACTTATTTCATTCTTTTGCTTATGGATATCCTGTTTTTCTAGCACCATTTATTGAAGAGTGGCTATCCTTTCACCACTGTATGATCTTGGCATATTTGTCAAAGATAAGTTCACTATTGATGTGTACATTTATTTCTGTGTTGTCTATTCTGTTCCTTTGGTCTATGTGTCTGATTTTTTGTCTGTATCATGTTGTGTTGGCTATTATTGCTCAGTAGTATAATTTGAAGTAAGGCACTGATTCCTCCAGATTTGTTCTTTTTGCTCAGGATGACTTTGGCTATTCTGGGTCTTTTGTGGTTCCATATAAATTTTAGAATTTTTTTTTTTCTATTTTGTGAAGAATGTCATTGGCATTTTGTTGGGGATTACATGGATTATACATATTGCTTAGATATGATACTATAGACATTTTGACAATACTTTTTTTAAATTTATAAGCATGAAATATATTTCATTTTGTGTCTTCAACTTATTTCATGAATATTTTATGGTTTTCATTATAGAGATCTTTCACTTTGGTTGAATTTAATGTAAGGATATTATGTTTTATGTGTAGCTATTATGAATGAGATTATTTTCTTTTCAGATTGTTTGCTGTTGGCATGTGGAACTGTTACTGATTTTTTTTGTATCTTGATTTTTTATCTTGCAATTTATTTATTTAGTTTGTCAGTTCTAATAATTTTTGTGTAGTCTTTAGGTTTCTCTAGGTATAAGATCATACTGTCTGCAAACAAGGACAATTTGACTTCTTCCTTTCCAATTTGGATCCTCTTTATTTTTTTCTCTTGTCTGATTGCTCTAGCTAAAGCTTCTAGTAAAATGTTGAATAATAGTTGTAAAAGTGGGCATCCTTGTCTTATAACATATCTCAGAGGAAAAGCATTAAGTTTTTCCACATTATGTTGCATTTTTATTTTCATTACTTTCAAGGGTTTTTTATTATTATTAATCTCTTCATTGATCCTCTGGTCATTCTGGAACATATTGTTTAGTTTCTACAAGTTTGTAGAGTTTTCAGGGTTTCTCTTATGATTGATTTCTAGTTTTACTCCAAGTGGATGTAGAAAATACTCAATATAACTTTATTTATTTATTTATTTTTAAGGCTGAGGCTGGGTTTAAACCCGCCACCTCTAGCATATGGGGCTGGTGCCCTACTCCTTTAAGCCACAGGTGCTACCCAATTTTAATTTTTTTAAGACTACTTTTGTGGACTAACATATGGTCTATCCTGGAGAATAATCTATGAGTGGGGAAGAAGAGTCTGTATTCTGAGGCTGATGGGCAAAATGTTCTATAAATATCTCTTAGGTTCATTTAGTCTGTACAACAGATTCAATCCACTGTGTTCTTTATTGATTTTCTGCAGAATTGTCTGTTCAATGCTGAGAAGTGGGATATGGAGTTCTCCAACGAATATTTTATTAAAGTCTATCTCTTTAAGTCTAATAATATTCGTTTTATATATCTGGGTGCTCTTGTGTTGGGTACAAATACATGTAATATTTAGAAATATTATGTCTTCTTGTTGAATTGACCTCTTTTCATTATCTAATTACCTTCTTTATCTCTTCATTTATACTTTTTGATTTGAAATCTCTTTTATGTGATAGACATAAAGCTATTCCTGCTCTTTTTCTTTGATTTCCATTTACATGGAATACCCTTTCATCTCTGCATCTTTAGTCTATGCATGTCTTTATAGGTGAAGTGGGTTCCTTGCTAACAAGATATAGTTGGTTCTTTTTATTAAAATCTGTATAGCCTTCTATGTATTTTGATTGAAAGTTTAATCCATTTACATTTTATGTTATTATCAATAGGTCAGTAGTTATTACTGCCATGTGGATATTTGATTTCTGGTTGTTTTATGGTCCTCCCTTCCTTTCTTTCTTTCTTCTTTCCTGTGTACAAGTGATTTTCTCTGATAATGTGTTTTAATTTCTTGCATTTTTCTGTGTGTGTATGGGTTGTAGGGTTTTTTTTGTTTGTTTGTTTTGTTTTGTTTAGTTTACCATGAGGCTTGCACTAAACATTTTTTAACCAATTTTCCTAAACAAATGACAATTTAATGTTCTATACTTTAACTTCATTCTCCCCATACTTTAACTTTTGTTGTTTCCATGTATATATCTTTGTACTATCTATCTCTCAAACAATTGCTAGTTTGGGTAGTAGTTTTTTTTGTTTTTGTTTTTTATTTTTTTGTTTTGATATGTTTTACTTTAGGTCTCCTATTCAAGAGGTATGGATTTATATACTGCCATTACAGCAATAGGTTATTCTGCGTACTTACTGTTACCAGTTGAGTTTTATATCTTTAGTTGATTTGTTATCACTCATTATCCCATTTTTCTTTCATATTGAAAAAGTCCTTTTACCATTTCTTATAGGGCAGGCTTGGTATTTACAAAATCCCTCAGCTTTTGTTTGTCTGAGAAAGCATTTTTTCTTCATGTTTGAAGGACATTTCTGTAGGATATAATATTCTAGGATTAGATTTATTTTCCTTAAACATTTTGAATATGCCATACCACTCTCTCCTGGCCTAACTAGTTTCCATTAAGAAGTATGTAGCCAGATATATTGGTGCTTATGTAATTTTTTTCTATTTCTTGCTTCTCCTAAGGTCTTTTTTTTTTTTTTTCTTAATCCAGGATCTTTAGGAGCTTGGATCTTAATTGGGTTAAATATTCTTGGTGTTCTATGAATTGTTCATACCTGAATATTGATCTCTTGGTGTAGGTTTGGAAAATTCTATGTTATTACTTCCTTAAATAAACATTGTACCCAAATATCTCACCCTTTGCATCCTCTTTTAGGCCAGTAACTTCTAGAGTTGCCCTTTTGTGGCTGTTTTCTAGATCTTGCATATGTGCTTCATTCTTTTTTGTTCTTTTCTTCTTTTTTTCTCTTCTGACTGTGTACTTTCAAAACAACCTCTCTTCAGTCTCCCTAATTCTTTCTTCTGCTTCATCAATTCTGCTCTTGAGAGACTCTTATGCATTTTTTGCTGTGTCAATTGAATCTTTCAGCTACAGAATTTCTGCTTGTTTTTTCTAAAAATTATTATTTCAATCACTTTGTTAAATTTCGCTGATGGGCTTCTGAATTCCTTCTCTGTGTTGGCTTGCAATTTATACAGATTCTTCAGAACAGCTGTTTTGAATTCTTTGTCTGAAAGTTCATATATCTTCTCACTTCAGTCAGTGGTGCCTTATTTAGTTATTTTCCTGATGTCACATTTTCATGTCATCCAAGACATGACATGTTTGATAATGTCATTTTTTAATTTTTTATATAAGCACTTTTGTGTGTGTGTGTGTAGTTTTTGGCTGGGGCCAGGTTTGAACCCGCCACCTCCGGTATATGGGGCCAATGTCCTGCTCCTTTGAGCACAGGTGCTGCCCGCATTTTATTTTTTAAATAGGTATTTTTTCTAGTTTTCACAGTCTGGACTTGTTTGAACCTATCTTTTTTGAGAAGGCTTACCACATATAAAATGGAATTGAGTTTTAAGAACTAAGAATTTGATCACTGCTGCCGTATCAGCACTGGGATGCCCTAATCCCAGTAATGCTATGACATTTGCAGACTCTGTTCTCACTATTTGAGCTGAGCTGCTACATTTGGGGGAGGAAAGATGAGTTTCTCCCTTGAGGCCACCTCAGCTGGGACTGCATCAGGTCACATCTGAAGTCAGCCTGGTCTCAACCAAAGCCCACGGTGACTGCTGCCTGACTACCTGTGAAATGCTCTTCATTCAGCAGGTGATGAATTCTGCCAGGACTAGGTCCTTCCCTTTAGGGCAGAGGGGTTTCCTTTTGGCTCAGGGTTGGTCTCAAGATGCTATCCAGGAACTGAGGCCTGGCAGCAGAGGCTTCAGCAGTTTTTCTAGTACTTTATTTTACTGTGGCTAAGCTAGTACCCAAGCTGCAAAACAAAGTCATCTTAGCTCTTCTCTTCCCTTTCTTCACGTGGAAGAAGATTTTCCCTTCACTGCCAGAAGTTGGGAAAGCATAGACGCACACATGTACTCCAAGTTCACTGGCTCCAAACCAGCAAAGCCATAAGAATGCGCAGTGACTATAGTCTTTGTGGCCTGACTGGCTCATGAATTTATTACACACACCAGGCTGCTTTTTGTCAGCTGATAGTGGAGCTAGCCAAAACTCATGTTTTTCTAACTTGGATGAAAAATTTCCCTCGGCCAGCCTGCTCTAAATGCTTGCTTCATGGGTGCTGATGGAATTCTACCCTGTGCTGTGTTCGCCTGTGCTAGGGCAGCCCTGAGGTCCAATGCAAAGACATATAATCATTTCACTTTCATTCCCTTGAGCACACAGATGCTCTCTCTGCTAGGCATACTGGTGTGGTGCTGCTGAGGGATTGGGAAGGGGTAAACAATGCAAGACTTTCCTTTCTTCCCTTTTCAGTAACTTTTTCCTTGTTATAATGGTAAACCAGGTACCGTGATCATTCACTTGATTTTTTGTTCTTGTGAAGGTGCATGCTGGCATGCATAGCTATTGAATTTGGTGTTTACAAGGAGGGGATATTGGTGGTTTCTATTTGGCCTTCTTGCTCTGCCCCTTTGCATTTGAGTTTCCTAAAGAAAACCGTTGTAAAGTGATCTATCAATTTATTCCTGCTATATCTAAGAAATTAGTAGATTTACTATTAAAAATAGAATAATATATCAAATTAATAAATATTAAGTTAATTTTCATTTATTTTATGAATGTTTTAACATTCTAAATTTTAGTTGAGGGGCTGTGTATTGCTCATTTGCTATCTTATATGTGTATTTCCTAATCTTATAAGTTAATTTATGTTAGTAATAATTTGATCAACATTTGTTTAATTAATAAGTAAATAAATGAATGACCAACAGGATATGGAATTATTCTAAATAATTTTTAAGTAACTATCTGGTAATCAATAAAAATCCTAATGAAATATGAGTTAAAGTAGGATACAATGTGATATAAAAGTAAATGTGTAATACATACAAAGTATAAAATATGACAAAGAACAAATTTATAGATGATACCTATGAATTAACAGGATATTAATAAATTAGAATTCATATTAATAAATTTAATTGGCATATTAAGCCAAAATTATAAAGTTAATTATGCCTTTGGTTTTACATAGCAAAATATAGAATAATACTGAAAATATTATATCAGTATTTCATTTTGATTTGAGTTTGTATAATGAGGATAAATTTTGGAGGTTTTTTATAACTTACAAAAAAGTTATTAATTTGACTTGTTCTTTTTTCTTCTCATTTGTGTATTGCTAAAATATTTGGTGAAATGAAGGAAACTTGACCTCTTATTTTCAAAAGAGTACTTCAAAGATATAGGGGAATACTGATCTGTCTTATATAGAAAGAAAAAAAGAACAAAACTCACTTAAGGCTAAGAACCAATAAAGGAAGAAGACCCACAGACCAACAACAACATTACTCCTTATATTACTATAGTATCTTTTTTTTTTAATACATGTATTTTATTATTCTTCATTACATTATTTCCCCCCCCACTTGTCCGTGATAAGACAGAATTGATTTACAGAAAAGAATACAGAAATTCTCTTAATATGGTGCTGTATAATGAATTATCCTAAAGCTTAAAACAAGAACATTTAGTATCTCAGAATTTCATTTGGTCAGGATTCAGTCATGGCTTAGCTTCTACAGGGTTACTCATAAGGTAGCAATCATGATGTCAGCTGCAACTGTGGTCTTATCTGAAGATTCAGCTGGGCAGTAATCTACTTCCAAACTCATTCATATGGCTACTGTCAAAATATAGAACTTTGAGGATTATTGGAAAGAATCCCTTAATTCTTTACTGACAGTTGGATGGAATCAAAACACTTTCAGATTCTTGCCATTTGGGCTTCTCCAACATGGCAGTTTGTATCATCAAAACCAACCAGACAGTCTTCCAATAGGACAGATTTCACAACATTTTATAACTTAACCATGGACATGGTATTAACCTTTGCCATAGTCTGTAATGTGATACTAGGCCCAGCCTGCACTGAAGGCAAGGGATCATAGAGGGACATGAATACCATCATGCAGGGGTCATTACAGGCCCTCTTAGAAGTCTGCCGACAACATATAGTATTATTTGTCATATGTGGGGCTCTCTCAGGGGGTCCGAGGTAACCAGAATCCTCAGAAATGATTTGTCCCCTCCAGTTTGATTCACATCACAGATGAGTCTAAAACCATCTGATGCTCAGGTAATTTATTCTGGCAGTGCTCTTGCAGGACAGACAGTTAGGCGCAGGCTGATAGCCTGGACCATATACAGTCAGGGTGTCAGATTGACTGACCAGGAAAGTGTCTATCTACAGGACATTCTGGAAGATTCTTAGAAGATCCCTCCACCTTTCTTACACCTGCATTCAGTCCAGGTCACTTACCAGGTGTTACTTTCATAAAGGGAGTTTAAGTTAGTCTAAGAATATAAGTGTAAGCTTTGTTTTGTTTTACAAGAGTAGTATCTGCACTGAGGTGGCCATGTCTCCAGGATAACATGCATTTTTAGGTCTTGTTGTCACTAATCCTCATGCCCAGTTGCATCATCCTTCCAAGTGACATACAGTGTTGCCCCTTTGGGGTATTTGAGTGGGTAACCTTATGGCTGTCATTAACCACATAACCACAAATGTCCCTTATAGTAACTACATGCTTCTAAACTTGAAGATCATTTGTAGTTTTAAATTTAATATAAAAATTTAAAGATGACAGGCTCTTATTCAGGATGATATTTGGAAAATAATTTTGTATACAAATTGAATATAGTCCTGAATATATTTCTTATAAAGAAGAGAACAATTGTTTATACTTTAATATTACTTCTTTATCAGCTATGATTTAATAAAAAAAATTAAGAAAAAGATTACTTCTTTATGCCACATATTCCATAATGCTTCCTGAGAGACCATGTGCACCTATATTGGTGAATTAAGGCCATAAATATGATCATAGGATTTGCTTATGTCATGTTACAGTTCATCTGGCACAAGGTAATCAGTTGATTGTTCCCATAGTGATACTTCTGTTCTCAATCTCATTGTCTGTGTGTTTAACTAATGACTTTTGTCTCGTAGCCCATCCAAGTTATCTATTGCTATGTAACAAATCATCTCAAAACCCAATGGCTTCAAATAATAAACGTATCATTTAAACATAATTCTGTGGGTCAACAGTTTGTGCTGGACACACTGTCAGCAGTTTCAGCCAGGGTCAAGGGCATTTTCCACTAGTCCTGCCTGAGGTCATTCCAGTAACTATAGTCATCAGGTGGCATGTCTGTATAGGATTGTCAGATGGTTGGTCCAGAGGGTCTTAGCACACAAGGCTCATCTCTACTTCATGTGACCTCTACTCGGCAATGAGAATAGACATGGCAGTCTCGAGGCAGTGTGCTAAGAAAATCAGAGCAAGTATAAGGTCACTTGAGGCCTTGGCTCTGAGCTCCCACATCATAATTCTGACACGTTAAGTGTTCAAAGTGAGTCACAAAGCTCAGATTTAATGAGGTAGAGAAATAGATTTTATCACTTGATGAGAAGAACAGCAAAGTCAGATTGCAAAGAGGCATACATACAGGATGTGATGAAGTTTGTGGCCAATTTTTACAATCTACCACATAGCTGTTATATTATTTAAAAAGTGAATCATTATTTTTCTGGGTGGCACCTATAGTTCAAGGGGCTAAGGTGCCAGCCACATACACCAGAGCTTCCAGGTTCAAATCCGGCCCAGGGCCTGCCACACAATAACAACTACAACAATAAAATAGCCAGGTGTTGTGGTGGGCATCTGTAGTCCAGCTACTTGGGAGGCTAAAGGAAGAAAATCGCTTAAGCCCAGAAGTTTGAGGTTGCTGCGATCTGTGACACCAGGGCATTCTACCCAGGGCAATAACTTGAGGCTCTGTCATAGAAAAAAAAAAAGTGAATCATTTTTCAAGCCTAAGATGGATGGATAACAGATTATGAATTTATTTGCTATTTTGTCTCTCAGACCATTTTTGCACTGCACTCTTAATGAATGATATTAATGTTTTCCTTATTTAGCACCTACTTAGTAATGAGCCTTGGATGGGGTACTAAGAGGCTTACAGAAATGAGTAAAAAGTATCTCAGGGTTAAGAGGAAAGCTAAGGAAAGTTGTAACAAATAAGACATAAAGGAGAAATAGAAAGGAGATAGAAAGAAGAAGGATCATAAGTGAACAACAACACTTATAAACTATGACTTCAATTCAAAGAATCACTGCAGACTAGGAGATCAGACTGCATTGGAGACAATGCATTAACCATCGAAACCCTCTCTTAAAGACAGAGAATGTCAAGATGTAGAAAAGACAATTTAGAAAGAGGGAGAACAGTAGACATGGTAGAATAAATGGTATGGAGATTGCACAGAGGAATTTTGGACGTTTTCAATATAGTTTAGAATTTGATTACATTGGCTCTTTCTTATATCTAATTATTTTTCAAAACTAGGCTTCTCCTTTTTCTTCACACAAATGTAACTAATTCTCCTTCCTGGCTATTGATGATGTTCAAGTTTGGTGACTCTCTAATTTATAATGGCATATAAAGTTTAAAGTGATAAAATAAAAAAAGAAAGATGTTTTATTTTGATTGGACAAAGGTAAAGAAAAAGGAAAAAGGATCTGTAGGCATATGTGTATGTGCATATCTGTGTGTGTGTGTGTGTATTTATGTATGTATGTTCACTATATATATAGCGTGTGTATGTGTATTGGTCAGCTCAGGCCACCATAACAAAAGACCAAATATTGGTGGCTTAAACAACACAAATTCATTTTCTCACAGTTCTGGAGGCTGGGATCTGAGATAGAGGTGCCAGCATCATCAGGTTTTGGTGAGGGCTGTCTTCTCAATGCAGAAGCCCACCTTCTCACTATGTCCTCCCACAAGGGAGAGAGAGAGAGAGAAAAGAAAGAAAAAGAGATCTTCCTCTTCTCATAAGGCCACAGGCTTATCAGATTAGAGCACCACCCTGATGACCTCAGTTAACTTTACCTCCTGAAGAATACATCTACATATAAAGTCACATTGGGAGCTAGGGCTTCAGCATATGAATTTTGGAAGAATAAAACTCAATCCATTGTGTGTGTGTGTGTGTGTTATAATGGGAAGGGGAGAAGGTGATATAGTATCTAATGTGAAATTCATTTCCTACTGTTATTCATTATTATCCAAGTGCCTGCACTGGAAATTTTTTAATGAAAACTGGAAATAAATAAAGGGTATCCCTGCTAGGTTTGTGTTACTGGGAGGGCTCTGGACTTCGAGCTGAGTAAAGGCCAAGAGCTAAAGCCAAGGATGTCATGGTTACTAGTGTGTCCAAAGTGGGTTAGAGTCACAGGGGAAAGGAGAGAACAGCAGGTCCCCTGAGGAGAATCTACAAAGATGGTACATTTTCATTTACTTTTCATGTAACGTGCTGATGTGATTGCTGTTAAGACTACAGTGAAGAAATCATAAAATTAATATCAAAGCTAAGATCAAGTTGTTCAATGTGCAATTGAAGCCTCAGTTCTCAGACCATGGTGAACTCATACAAGGATATGTTTTTAGTAGGTGCTTCCTACAGTTGTTAGAACCTTTACTTAAAATCAGTATTTGACATCACAACCCTTATCAATATCAATGTACATTGTATATTAATCACTCCCTGATTATAATGGAGAAATGCATCAATCTTATCAGGAAACAATATTTATGTCATAAGAGAGAGATTTCATTCCACATTTTTCTTTCCTTTCTATAAAGTTAGCCCACCTATGATTAGAAATTTCATAACCTTTCCTCACAATGAGTAGCACTTTCTAACCTAAATTCTGTCTTTTCATGATCTTATCCCTAAAACTTATAATTTGTTTTATGTTTGTCCTTCAAACTCCTTGTCCACTCAGGACAATGGACAAGTGGAAAGTTAAGTATAAATTATTATGAGCACAGACACCACTCAGGTTACCTCTCTGAGCTTTAATTTTCTTACCTGTGAAATAAAAATAAGATACCTTTGCTCCTTCATGATTCTTGTGAGAAGCAAATGAGATAAATATATTCTAAATGACCATCCAATCCTTATCCGGGAGACTAACAGTCAAAGTATTCACCACCTCACCAGACCACCCATTCCCTTGGAACAGATCTAACAAAGCAAGGAAAATCACAAGTAAAATTGTGCTTCCTTATATAATCATGCAATACTACCCACTGGTGCTTGGTCTGCAGAATTGGACTTGCACAAAGTCACCCTAGTCCTTCTTCCACACTACACCATGACCTTTCAAATACTTGAGGACAGCATGCAACCCTCCTGAATCTTTTTTTTTTCAGCTTACACTGTCTATATCTTTCAATCATTTCCATCTACATAAGTTTGGGATACTTTCTCATTCTTATAAATTTCCTCTGAAGAACTACGGTTTTTCTCTAAGTCTTTTCAGAATTGCCACAATATTCCAAATATTTTCATATCAATGAAGGAAATACAGATATAGCACCTTTCCTACTGTGCCTCAATTTATGCAGCCTGAGTTTGCATTTGCTTTCTGAACAGCTGCAGCACGGTTGGCAGAGGAAGTGCTTGCTCCCAGCTTAGTGCCAGTGATATTTCTCAGAGGAGTTGCTATTAAGCCTGGCTCCTCCAATTGACTTTATTACATTGACTGCAATACTGCATTTTTATCTGTGAAAATCATACATATTCTCTACGCAAAATTAATAGATATCTTTTCATGTTCCCATTTCATAAATATTTCCATTAAATTTCATTGTATTTCCATAAGTAAAATTTCCTAGCCTGCTTGTGTTCTTTGCCATCTTAATTAGATCAGTCAATACAATTATGTCCTTCCCAGTCACATCCATGATTTGTTCTGCCTTGCTGTGCCCTCATCCTAAGATCTCAGAACTCCCTGTGTAGCAATTATTTAGTATACTCTAATTTTCTTCTTCATTGGGATAATTGTGTTTGCATTGTAGGGATTATATATTTTATAGACGCCTATCCTGCACTCTTTCATGAATTATACCCACTCCATGTACCTTTTTTTAATGATCATGGCAAAGTTTCATGTTTACAACTGTGCCCAGTGCTTTCTTCCTGGGCTGTTAGGGATCTTAAAATGAAAGTGGTCAGTTTTTCCCCAAGTTCCCACCCTTATACTTCATTAGTCTTTTTTCAGAGTTAAGTCCAAATTAAAGCTCTGTTCATGTATTGAAAGAGGGGAAAGGCCAACAAGGCATGAATTATGATTTTTATATCCTCTCACTCATTGATTTAATGGTAGAGTAACAAAATTCAAAGGGTAACAAAGTGTGTTCTGCAAGGACTGTTCGAGACAGGAAGCACCTAGACTTTCTATGTGGTCGAATACAGTTCCTTCTTTAAATGGAAACCTCTGAAATTGTTCCCACCAGAATCTTTCCCAAAGGTTCCCTCTTTCCTTACAACAATCAAGAAAGAGATTCTCTCTTTGGTATTAATAGCAGACGAGAGTTATTAAATGTTTACATGTTTAAGTGATATTTACATTATCATCATCTTGTCCGGTCTTTATAATCCTATGAATTACAAAACTCATGTATGTCCATTTTCTAGATAAGGCAACTAAGACTTAGATTAAATTATTTGATCAAAGTGAACCATCTTGTAAATAGTAAAGCTAATTTTAATCCCAGAATAGTCTTATTTCAGAGGCTGTGCTCTTGTTAGCATAACTTCAATACAAATAACCTTTTACATTTGGGAATGTATATGTCCTCTATAAGAATATCTTCTGCTGCAACTTGTACAATTGCTATTTCATAAACTATCCTTTACTAAATAGTCTCTACCCATCTTGGGTGAATTTTGCCACGTTCCTTGTTTTCATTCCAGTCACCTGTCAATCTGTCTGTGTGCAGTCACTTCCCAACCCTGGGACAAAAAAGACTACGTTCTAGTTGCTGATCTGGGTCTCCGTTTTCCGTAGGGAAGACAGATTTACCACTACCTAACTCTAAGTGCACTGAAGCACCGGGAAGCCAAGTGCTTCAGCAGCGCCAGTGTTAAAGTGGCTATTGATTATTGTCATGAAATCATTCTTTAGTATAAGATTACAAAATTCCCTCATGTGGAGTGTGACTCACATGTTCCCATGTGGCTCAGCAATCTATCAACAAACCCTATTAGCTCTGCCTTCAAAAAACATCCTAGAATCCAACCACCTACCACTTCACAACCTGGCCAACCTACTGACATCTCTCTGGCCTCACTCCTTCCATGGTTTTGTGTATTCAACTCTAGAACTGGACAACGCCATTGAAATGTGAACTAGACTGTGTCCCTCTCTGCTCTAAACTGCCAATCATGTTCCCTTCCATTCAGGTTAAAATAACAGCCCGATCACCTCCTTGGTTGCCTCTTCTATGCCGTCTCCCACAGCGGCCCTTTCACTCATTGCTCTGACAGCAGTGGTGTCCTTGTCCTTCCTCAGACTACTACACTGGATAGCCATGTAACTGGGAAGCTCTTAACTCCAGTAATATCATGGTTCCTTCCCCACTCCTTCATTTCCTCCAACCTCTGTGATAATGTGAATTTATCAGAGAGACTTTTCAGGTCCTATAAAAGTATCAATCCTCCTTCCAAACGCCTCTTCTCCCTTCCCCCTGCTTTTACTCCATAGCTATTATTACCAAGTATGTATCTGGGCATTTTGTTTTTCTTATTGTCAGTCTTCTCCTTTCTGTTATTTGGTGCTTGTATCCTCAGCCCTTTAAACAGTACTTGACATGTGGTAGGTACGATGTAAATTTTAACAAATGAATATATAGAATTTACAATGTATGAATGTTTATTTGTCACATGACTTGATTCTCAAAAGGGTTATATCTTGGTGTAGGGATGGTATGAGGAGACCGAGATAGTCATTTCCCTTAAAAAAATCTAAGGGTTGTGTGCTGTGATATAGGCTTCATAAGGGTGCATTAGCTTCTCAGGGGAAAGTTATACAAATTAAATTAGATCTTAGGGGAATTGCATAGTCACATTGCAATTAAAATGATCACTCTAATGTCATTGTGGAGGAAAGATTTAAATAAGCAGTGCTTATTGCTCTGATAGCAGAGGCATCAGTAAGCATGCAGGGATCTGTGACAGCAAGGCACACAGAACCAGTCTCCGGTTTTTGACTAGAATGAAGGAAATAAAGAACATAGGACTGTCCGGGAGAGGATTTAACATGCTGAGATCATGTGGAAAGAATCAAGTGGCTTTCAAGTCAAGAATAGCCTGAGCTATTTTGGTATTGTTTGGTGAAAATCACTATGCTCTTGATATATTAGATAACACTCTTTTGCCAGGTTATCCATAATTCCTACAAAGACAACAGGTGAATTTAGACATTATAAGAGATTGGTGGTAATGTAGGGCCCAGCCTCATGGAAAGCAGATCCATAAGTCACAACGACAGCAAATGACAAGGACAGCAAAAGTGAAATCCGCCCCACAGTAAGGCAAGAATGTCTTTCTTGTCAGAGTCTTAAGTAAAATCTGGAAGGCTTTGCTCAGCTCATTGTTGGGGAGCGGGCCCAGTTATTCCAGAAGCCATTATCTTACAAAGGAGAGAAAAGTGAAGAGATAGGGAAGATGGTCAAATTTAATGTTTTTAAAGTAAATTTGGAGAAAACAATAAATGCAGGTGTTGTCGTATATTTGATATATTAACTTGTTAAGGTTCGCTTGTTGGTTGATAGAACAAATGTCTATAGGACCCGAGAAGAGTGGTGCCTTTTGCTCTGTGAAGCTTAACATCACTGTTTACAAAGTAAGTAGCCAAAAGTCTTGAATGTTCACAGATTTTCATTACAATTATAGAGATTTGAGGGTTGTTTTTTCATCTTTTTAAAAATTACAATTTTTAATTCAAAATGATTTGCACAGGGTGGCGCCTGTGGCTTGGTGGGTAGGGCACTGACCCCATATACCGAGGGTGGTGGCTTCGAACATGGCCCCAGCCAAATTGCAACAAAAAATAGCTGGGCATTGTGGCGGGCACCTGTAGTCCCAGCTACTCGGGAGGCTGAGGCAAGAGAATCTCCTAAGGCCCGGAGTTGGAGGTTGCTGTGAGCTGTAGATGCCATGGCACTCTACTGAGGGCAATAAAGGGAGACTCTGTCTCTAAAAAAAAAAAACAGAAAAAAGATTTGCACATATCTAAAAATAGAGAAAAATAGAGGGACTTATCATGGAAAGTACAAGATTACCACCCCTTCCTTTGACTTTTGGTCTACCTTCAATTCTTATTCATCTGTGGCAAGGACTTTTTAACTGATTCTGTTTTTTAATTCTGGTGATTACTTCCATACCATTTACCTTTAGACATTACTTACTCACTTCCTGATATCATGATAGAGATTTAGCTCCCTTACAACACCTACATTTCCTCTCCTCTCAACATAGTTTTCACCTTTGTAACTGATGATACATTTATTTACTTAAATATATTTGTCTCTATATCTTGTTCCCACCAAAAAAAACTGTTTTTTATACTTGTGGTAGTTTTTTATTTATAGTCAAATTGTAAAATATATAAAAACTTACTTTCAAATGATTATACAATCATATGTTGCTTAATAACAGGGATGTGCTCTGAGACATGCATCATTAGGCAATTTCGTCATTGCGTGAACGTCAAAGTGTGTACCTAAACAGACCCAGACAGCATAGCCTGGGCTAGGTGGTATTGCTTCTAGGCTACAAACCTATACAGCACGTTACTGTACTGAATACTAACACAATGGTATTTGTGTATCTAAACGAACTAAAGATCCAGTGAGATACAATGTGAAAAATAAGAAATGGTACCCTACACAGGGCAATTACCATGAATGGAGCTTGTAGGCTAGGAAGCTGCACTGGCTGAGTCAGTGACTGAGTAGTGAGTGAATGTGAAGGCTTAGGACATTACTGTATACTACTGTTCTCTTTATAAACCCTGTACACTCAGGCTGCTAAATTTATTTATTTTATTTCATTTTTTAATTTCAGAATATTACAGAACTATAAATGTTTCAATTACATGGATTGCCTTTGTACTGCTTGAGTCAAAGTTATAAGCGTGTTCATCACACAGATAGTATACATCGTACCCACTAGGCAGGATTTCACCCATGCCCTCCTTCCCCCTCCCACCTGCTTGATTTCCATTGAGTTCCACTTCCATTTGTGCACCTGAGTGGGTGCACCTCAGTTAGTTCCAATTTAATGGTGATTAGCTGTGGTGGTGTTTTATCCAGTCTTATGATACTTCACTTAGGAGAATGGTCTCCAGTACTATCCAGATTGTTGAAAAGGTATTAAATTATTTTTTAAGGCTGAGGTATACAATACCACAATTTATTAATCCACTCACAATAGGCATTTGGGTTGATTCCATATCTTTGCAATTATTAATTGTGCTACTATAAACATTATAGTGCAAATGTATTTTTGATAAAGGGACTTTTTTTTCCTTTGGGTAAATACCTAGAAGTGGGATTGCTGGATCAAATGGTATGTCTACTTCTAGTTGTTTGAGGAATCTTCATACTATTTTCTATAGACCTTGTACTAGTTTGCAGTCCCACCAATAGTCCAGAAGTGTTTCTTTGTTTTTTCCTCCACATCCATATCAACATCTATTGTTTTGGGACCTTTTTGATAAAAATCATTCTCACTGGGGTTAGGTGATATCTCAAAGTGATTTTAATTTGTATTTCTCTGTTGATTAATGACATTGAGTATTTTTTCATGTTTATTGGCCATTTGTCTATTTTATTTTGAAAAACTCATGATGATGTCTTTTACCCACTTTTTAATGAAGTTGTTTGATTTTTTCCCACTGATTTGCTTGAATTCTTTGTGGATTCTTATTATTAGCCTTTTATTGACAGTGCAGCTTGCACATATTTTCTTGATTTTGGTAAGTTATCTGTTAGCTATATTGATTGTTTCCTTGGCTGTGCAGAAGATTTTTAATTTAATCAAGTCCCATTTATTTATTTTTGTTGGTGTTAAAGATTGCCTTTGGGAACTTCATAACGTCATTGCCTAGGCCAATATCTAAAAGAGTTTTTCCAATGTTATCTTCTAGAATTTTTCCGGTTTCATATCTTAGATTTATGTCTGTATCTATCTTGAATTAATTTCAGTGAGTGATGAAAGAGATGAACCCTGTTTCAGTCACAAAACTTTTTGAAAAAATAGTTGTTTTCTTTCAATAATAAATTAACCTGAGTTTATTGGAATGTTTTACTTTATAAACTTTTTGATTATTTTTAACTTTTTGAGTATTTTGGAATAACACATCTTAAAATGTAAACATGTTGTACAGCTGTACAAAAATATTTTCTTTATATTCTTATTCTACAAACTTTTTCTTTTTAAATTTATAAAATTTATTTTTTTACTTTTTAACACATTGCCACACTAGAAACTTTTTTTTTGCCTTGGGATATGTTATTTTATCACCAAAATAGAACAAAAACTTCAAAAATGATACTTTCTAATTTAATAAAAAATTTCTTATTTTTTATTGTTTCCTGTACATGAGTTATATGCAACTCTTGTGGCACTAGATTCAATTTTTACACAGCACACCATATGAGTTATGTGACTAACAACATATTTATTGAATTTGTTTCTGAGAATTGAATCTTTTGTCATTCCACAAGTATTTAGTTGTATTTGGAGTAGACGTTGGGTAGCCCTGGAAGATGACGCCTGAATCATACCCCCTAAGACTATGTACAATGTCACATCACCACATACTATTGTATTGATTTTATTCAAAGAGCTGCCAGGTAAATATTCAAGGCAAAATGTGTCATAGGAAGTTATGGTAATTGGAGATACAGTCCAGTACTTGTGCTGCACTTGGGCAGGTGGCTGAAATAGGTGGGAGAGATGTGCCAACTGAGCAGAGATTTCATAGCTTCACAAGGCCTCAGGCTCGAAACCAGCATGAGTTAACAATTCACATGGCTGTTAAAGTGTTAAATTTCTTTCTTACAAGTTAAGACACAGAGTCAGGATCATCAATATCACCCTCTGTTTTCCACCTCCATATTTTGTCCTACTGGAAGCTCTTCAGAGACTTTAACTTACCTAGAGCTGCCATCTCCTGTAATATTACAGAGCCTTCTCCTGGAACACCTTCTGAAGCACTTTCCTGAGATTGTTTTACAGTCAATTATGTTTTAATAAGTAGTAGGAGTAGACTCCAAAAGGAGAATAAAATGTATAGAATATTATAAATGTATATAACAATAACATAGTCATTTATTATCATCACGGAGTGTTATGTACCATGCATAATTCCTGTACTGTACTTTCATATGACTGACACAGTAGATTTGTTTACACGTGACTAATGAATTACACTGTGACTGCAGCATTCAAAGCCTATGATGTCACCAGGTGATGGGAATTTTTCAGCTCCATTATAATCTTGTAGGGACACAATGTGGTCCGTCCTTGAGAGAAACATTGTTATGTAACACTTGACTGTACTCATGTTTGTAAAATCTTTTGGTCCTTTATGCTAAGATGTCTACTATGGAAACAGTCCCTCAGTAGTCAGATACTGTTTTTTGCTTAGCTGGAAAAAGACTTAGACTTTTTGAGTCTGACCGTTGAATTGTTGAATTATGTAGGTCCTTTTTAATAATACCACTTTCCCCAGAGTAGGTTTGTTTTTCTGATGTCCTATTGGTAATGCTGCTGGAAATTTATGGCTTTCTCTAGAGCAGGCAAATTATGGCATGAGCCAATGCCTGCTTTATTGGAACACTGCCATACCTATTTATTTACTTACTGTCTATGGCTACTCTTATGCTATGGCTGTAAAATTTAGTACTTATATCAGACAGAATTGCCCACAAGCCTAAAATATCTACTGTCAGGCTTTTGACTGAAAAAAATGTTTGCCAAACTCTGTTCAAACTCCCTCCTTCTCCAGACTAGAACATCATTCAGTGTATCCAGACCCTGCTAGCAATTGCACTCCTAAAGCCCCTCTCCTATTTCCATTCAGATGGATGCATGGGTCTCATCCTTTCTCCTTGTCACTTAACCAAGTTGAAAACATTGTTTTCTGTATCCTGTGATCTTCCTCTCTCTTAATTTACCATCTTCACTGTTCTGGACAAATCTTCCATTGGCTTCCTAATTAAGAGCACAAAGAGTGCACTGTTTAGGAGGGGGATTCTGTTTACTGGATTCTTTCATATGTGAAAATGTAATTTTAATAAATATAAATAATTAGTCTGGGCATCAAATTTTAAGTTAAAAATATTTTTACCTCTGAATTTTAAAAGCACTTCTCTGCTGTCATCTAGGGGACAGACCTGCTACTGACAAGTTCCATGCCAGGAAGGTTCTACCTTGTAATAATATATTAGTATCTTGTACATGTAAAGATTTTTTAAAATTAGGAATGTTAGTCCCTTGAAAATCTTTATTATTAAATAAAGAACTTGGCTAATTTCCTCATCTGAATTCTCTTTATTCTCTCTGTCAGTCATGTATAGAACTCCTGGGTTGAGCTTTTGCTTTCCCAAGGATTAAACCCATATGTTTGGTGTTTGGGTTTGTTCCATATTGATGCTGATTTCGTCTGTGTACCAACAGTGTCCTCACCTGTGTGTATATATCTTGTATCTCTTTCTTCTTTCAGCATCTAGATCATTCTTTTTTGTTTTCTAGAGATAAATCCTCCCTCTGTCACTGAGGCTAGAATGCAGTGTCATAATCATAACTCACTTCAGCCTCCAACTCCTGGGTTCAAGTGATTCTCCCACCTTTAGCCTTTCTATAGTTGAGAATCTACAGATGTGCACCACTGTGCCCCAGGCCCTACTGATTTTTTTTTTTTTTTTTACTTTTTTTAGAGATAGGGTCTCACTATGTAGCATAGGCTACTCTCAAACTCCTAAACTCAGATCTTTCTTGATAGATGTAATACCTTGTAATGTACCTTTGCTGTTTCTGCTAATTTCCTTGCTTGATTATTACTTGATTTTTTTCTTTTTTTGAGACACAGTCTTACTATGTCACCCTTGGTAGAGTGCCGGGTTGTCACAGCAATTGTCTTGCATCAGCCTCCCAAGTAGCTGGCACTACAGGTGCCCGCCACAATGCCTGGCTTTTTGTTGTTGTTGTCATTGGTGTTTAGCAGGCCCTGGCCAGGTTCGAACCCTCCAGCCCCAGTGCATGTGGTCAACGCCCTAACCACTGAGCTATAGATGCCAAGTCTATTATTTGATTCTTTAATTATTCTTGTCTCTCTCATTTTTCTTATTTCTCTTCTAATATGTCTAGGAATCCTTGGCTTTCTATTGGTCTTTATAGATGAGGCTCTGATTGGAGACCCTGTGTGAGAATGCAGGCATGTCTACTGTGGGCTTTGCTTTACGTGTTAAAGGAAAATGTCTTCTTTGAGATCTTCAGTGCCGATATGTAATTTTTCTTTTACCTGAGTATTTTATTTGTTTTTTCCTAAAAAATGACTGTTCTGATATTTTATGGAAATTAGTGGTCAGCTCTTCCTTGTAAAACTTTCAAACTACATACCCTTGCCCTATCTGGGACCCATGTCTCATGCCTGACCTTTGCCATAAAGGTGCGTCTACACCAAGCGTCTGTGTTTTGTCCATGTGGATGTATCTCTTGTCAACAAAATTAACTTCTTGTGTTCCATTTTATTCCCTGTTACTCCCATCAATGTTCCACTGTCACTTCAATAACTATAAAAACGTGCTGAACTCTCATCCACTGGAGTCCTGTCTCTTGACCTCTTTGTCCTTTAATGTCCATTTAATGTTTTCCTTTTCTATTATAGAAGAGGCCTCAGAGAAGGAAAGGGGATAAACACAGGTGCTCAACCTTCTTAATCAGAATTTAGGCCTGCTATGCTTTCATTGTTCCACAAAATGAGATAAATACTGGAGAGACCTCAAAAATAAGTATACGCTTCTAATACACACTGATTTCTGAATTTTCTCTTCTTTTGTAGCCTTAAATCCTTTCCATGTCATTTTTTTAACAACATGAAACAAACTACTGTCATTGTTTCCAATGTATCTTCTGAGATATGTTTTAAATATTTAACATTAAAAAGAGATTAGTAATCCATGTTATTCCAAATACATTGGTTAAAGAACATGTTGTGCTTACTTGTGATTAAATTAAACATAAAAGCAAATGATGAGTAGAGAAATAGGCTGATCTGGTTTTATCTAAAGAGCAGCTAGTGTGTGGATCTACCAGTTTTTAAATATCTCAAATAACATTTTCTCCGTATATGAAGACTAAATGTATTTTTAGTTGTGGATTTTCTTTTCTGAGCGTCATTCTTTTCTTATTCTTTCCTAATCAAAAAGGAACATAGCATCTGTGACAAGTGGCGTGCAACTTTCGTTTATTCCGCTAACATGAACATGAACACCATCAGATATTCCTTTATTCACAATTTTCTGTGTCATAAAATCCAAAGTAATTGCCTAGCCTTCCACTAATTACAAAAGAACAGAAGAAAAAGAAGCATCAACAACAACTATTTAGTATCTTTCTTTGTTCCCCTTGTAGTCCTATATGCCTGTAACAAAAAGCTTTTTAGAAAGTTTCTAAAAAATGTTTTATTAATGTCAATTCAAAGTCTTACATGATATTTATTTATATTATTACAAAATACATTTCCATTTACTTCTATGTTCTCTTGACCTACTGATTTCTTTTTTTAATTCTACGTTTTTTTCTTTAACTCTTGACAGGAAGAATACAATGTAGTTAATCCTAAGAAGTACTAGAAATGTGTAATAATTTTGCAACTGTCAGTCATTTCTGGAGCTGTTAATCTAATAAACAGGACTAAATGTTATTTTTATGGTTTTAACAGATATTCTTGCAGAGGTCAACTAGAGTAGCAGAACTGATTCCATGACATCCCCTTTCATATCTAGGGATATGTAATTTGGGGTGGCTTGCTGCTATCCTTGTCTAATTTGAGAATGCAGAAAATATATTGATTTTGAAGTTGGAAGTACCATACCAAAAGTAAGGATTTTTTAATGAATTAAAAAAAGAATCTAAGGATCTGCTTTAGAAACAAATTCCTATAATAGAATGCCAGACTGATGATAATTTTCAGGTTCTATTTTTCATGTGCTATTTCATATCCTTAAGGACAGCAGGACACTGGTAAGAGCAGTAATTCACTTCAACCACAAGAGTAGGAGTAGAAGTGATAAAAAAAAAAAAAGAGGTGTTTGACTCCTACTGGGCTTCCAAAATGATAAATATCTTCTCTTTATCCTTGAATTAATTAATTCTGTTGCTGTGAGTGGCTCATGTAAATAAACTTGAAGCCTCTAGTATTCTTAATAATTAGTTCAGTGAGGTATTTTACAATTATAATTTGTAATTGTATTTGTTATAATTAGTTCAGTGAGTTTTATTAAATAAATGAATGTATTTAAGGCACTCCAACGCTGCCTAGGACCTTCATAGTTATTAGTATTATTTTCATGTAATAGGATGCAGTGTATAAAAATGCATCTGAAATAGCAGTTGTTCCTAGTTTTGAAAGGGCTGCACTCAAGCATGAAGGATTGTGTATTCCTTAGGATATTTTCACAATTTTGAAAGTGACATTCAGCTTTTGGGATAACAGTTCTGGACTTTAGCATCTTGTATTCTCAAAAATGAGATGCATAATATCAGAACATATTCAAAGAGCATAAAACAAAAATGGACAGCAGTAGTACAATTAAAATTTACAAATCTGCCAATATAGGTAGGAGTTTTGATATACTTATAAACAACTATGACAATAAAAGTAAAAATTGCATAAAAGAGACAAGTTTCTAGAAAATTATATATTATAAAACTGACTTCAGGAGGAGTAGTAAACCAAATTCTCCTATATCCATTACATAAACTATGTAATATAAATGTAAATACTATCTGTATTTAACATTTTTCCTTCACAAAGAAAATTTCAGGTCCAGATTTTTAGTTTTCTTGCAAATTTTACCAAACATACAGATTCCAGAAAACATGTCAACCCAATTTTACACAAACTCTTTCAAAGAATTCTGAAATTTTTCCCCCTAGCAAAACTGTTGTTTGAAAAAGTTTGTGTGATTTGCATTTCTCCTTTCTAAGACAGGCGTCCTCAAACTTTTTAAACAGGGGGCCAATTCACTGTCCCTCAGACCGTTGGAGGGCCGGACTATAGTTTAAAAAAAAAAACTATGAACAAATTCCTATGGACACTGCACATATCTTATTTTGAAGTAAAAAACAAAATGGAAACAAATACAATTC
>CAUYRH010155207.1:0-12455 GCA_963574655.1 Perodicticus potto
TCGGTAGAGTGCTGTGACATCACAGCTCACAGCAACCTCCGGCGATTCTCTTGCCTCAGCCTCCCGAGGAGCTGGGACTACAGGTGCCCGCCACAAGGCCCGGCTATTTTTTGTTTTAGTTCAGCCGGGGCCAGGTTTGAACCCACCACCCTCGGTATATGGGGCCGGTGCCCTACTCACTGAACCACAGGCGTCACCCTCCTTTAATTTTTATTTAAAAGTTTTCTTGGGGGGAAAAAAAAGTTTCCTTGGGGGTAGTGTCCATAGCTCAGTGGGTATAGCGCTGGCCACATACACCGAGGCTGGCAGGTTCGAACCCAGCCCAAACCAGCTAAAATCAACAATGACAACTGCTACAAAAAAATAGCCAGGAGTTGTGGGGAGTCCCAGTTACTTAGGAGGCTGAAGCAAGAGAATTGCTTAAGCCCAAGAGTTTGAAGTTGCTGTGAGCTGTGACAGCACAGCACTCTACTGAGGGCTACATAGTAAGACTCTGCTTCAAAAAAAATAAAAATAAAAATAAATAAATAAATAAATGTTTCCCTGGATGGGAGTTGGAGGTTGCTGTGAGCTGTGTGATGCTACGGCACTCTACCAAGGGCCATAAAGTGAGACTCTGTCTCTAAAAAAAAAAGTTTCCCTGAGTGGCCAGGTTTGGTGGTTCACATCTATAATCCTAGCACTCTGGGAGGCTGAGGCAGGTGTATTGCCTGGGTTCACAGGTTTGAGACCAGCCTGAGCAAAAGTGAGACCCCCACCTCTGAAAATAGACAGGTGTTGTGGCAGGTGCCTGTAGTCCCAGCTACTTGGGAGGCTTAGGCAAGAGACTCATTTGAGCCCAAGAGTTTGAGGTTGCTGTGAGCTATGACACCATGGCACAAAACTCTATCGAGGGTAACAAATGAGACTCTGTCTCAAAAAAAAAAAGAAAATAGAAAGGCAACCCACAGAGGGAGTAAAATAATTGCAAATCATATCTTTGATAAAGGTATAGTATTCAAAATATATTTTAAAAATCCTACTGTTCAATAATAAAAAGATAAGTCCAGTGGCCCAGTTTGGTGGTTCACGCCTCCAGTGGTTCTCAACCTTCCTAATGCTGTGGCCCTTTAATATAGTTCCTGTGGGTCACGACCCACAGGCTGAGAACTGCTGAGTGTAATCCCTTACTCTGGGAGGCCGAAGTGGGTGTATTACTTGAACTCAGGAGTATGAGACTCCCCTGAGCAAGAGCAAGACCCTGTCTCTACTAAAAATAGAAAAACTAGCCAGGCATTGTTGCAGTCCCCTGTAGTCCCATCTACTCAGGAGGCTGAGGCAAGAGGATTGCTTGAACCCAAGAGTTTAAGGTTGTGAGTAAGGCTAACACCATGGCACTCTACCCAGGGTGACAGAGTGAGATTCTGTCTCTGGAAAAAAAAAAATAGCTCAATTTTTAAAATGGGTAAATGGAGTCTGAGGGAGGTAGACTGCTTGAGCTTAAGAGTTCTAGACCAGCCTGAGCAAGAGTGAGACCACGTCTCTAAAAACTAGTCAGACATTGTGGCAGCTGCCTATAGTCCCAGTTACTCAGGAGGCTGAGAGGCAAGAGGATTGCTTAAGCCCAATAATTTGAAGTTGCTGTGAACTATGACACCACGGTACTCTACCCTGGGGCAACAAAGTGAGACTCTGTCTCAAAAAAAAAAAAAAAAAAAAACTGGGGTGGCGCCTATGGCTCAGTGAGTAGGGCGCTGGCCCCATATACTGAGGGTGGCGGGTTCAAACCCAGCCCTGGCTAAACTGCAAAACAAAAAAATAGCCAGGCATTGTGGCAGGCACCTATAGTCCCAGCTATTCGGGAGGCTGAGGCAAGAGAATCGCCTAAGCCCAAGAGCTAGAGGTTGCTGTGAGTTGTGATGCCACCGCACTCTACCAAGGGTGACAAAGTGAGACTCTGTCGCTACAAAAAAAAAAAAAAAAAAAAAAGGTCAAATGATTTAAGTAAACATTTCTCCAAAGATATACACAAATGGCCAACAAGTGAAAAGATTCTAAACAACATCCATCATCAGGGAAACAGAAATAAAAGGCACTATTAAGCTGAGCATTGTGGCGGGCACCTGTAGACCCAGCTACTTGAGAGGCTGAGGCAAGAGAATTGCCTAAGGAGTTGGAGGTTGCTGTGAGCTGTGTGACGCCACAGCACCCTGAGACTGAGGGCAAAAAAGTGAAACTCTGTCTCTACAAAAAAAAAAAAAAGGCACTATGAGGGCTGGACCTGTGGTTCAAAGGAGTAGGGTGCCGGCCCCATATACCAAAGGTGGCAGGTTCAAACCCAGCCCCAGCCAAAAACTGCAAAAAAAAAAGCACTATGAGATGCCACTTTGCAGACACCAGGACAACTAAAATCACAGACACCCTTTTGTGGTTCATAAGCAAGATGACTGAGTTTTCCTGCCCATGTGTGAGATGTGTCTCCATCAATCCTTGTTACTGGTTGGCATATTACCTCTGTGATGTGAAAGAAAGAGAATAGAAATTTAAAAAGGATGAAAGGGAAAAGAAAGAAAAAAAGTGGCTGGGCACAGTGGGTTCACACCTGTTGTCCACGCACTTTGGGAACAAGGCAGGATCATTTGAGGCCAGGAGCCCAAGCCAGCTTGGGCAACATAGCAAGACCTCATCTCTACAAAAAATTTAAAAATTAACTAGCATGTTGGTGTGGGCCTGTAGTCCTAACTACTCAGGAGACTGAGCCATGAAAAAGAAAAGAAAGAGGAAAGGAGGGGGGAAGGAAGGAAGGAAGGTCCATTCTCCTAAATAATTGGTTGTTTTTGTTTTTTGGTTTTTTTTTTTATGGAGACAGAGTCTCACTTTGTCACCCTGAGTAAAGTGCAATGGAGTCATAGCTCACAGCAACCTCAAACCCTTGGGTTCAAGTGATTCTCTTGCCTCAGCCTCCAGAGTAGCTGGGACTACAGGTACCCAGCTCTTTTTTAGAGACAGAGTCATGCTCTGGCTCAGGCTGGTCTCAAGCCAATTATTATCCAGCCAATAATTGAGTTATTTAAAAAATTAAAAAAGGGTCAGCTGTGGTGGCTCAAGACTGTAATCCTAGCACTCTGGGAGGCTGAGGCGGGTGGATTGCCTGAGCTCAGGAATTCAAGACCAGCCTGAGCAAGAGCGAGACCCTGTCTAAAAAATAGCCAGGTGCTGTGGTGGGTCCCTGTAGTCCCAGCTACCAGGGAGGATGAGGCAAGAGAATCACTTTGAGCCCAAAAGTTTGAGGTGTTAAGCCTAGGCTATAATGGAAAAATACCAGTTAACTCCTGGCAAATTTCCAGACTGCAAGCTTTAAGAAAAAGAAATGAAAGCTCGGCGCCTGTGTCTCAAGCGGCTAAGGCACCAGCCACATACACCTGAATTGGTGGGTTGGAATCCAGCCTGGGCCTGCCAAACAACAATGACAACTACAACCAAAAAATGGCTGGGTGTTGTGGCAGGTGCCTGTAGTCCCAGCTACTTGGGAGGCGGAGGCAGGTGAATCGCTTGAGCCCAGGAGTTAGAGGTTGCTGTGAGCTGTGATGCCATGGCACTCTACCCAGGGCAATAGCTTGAGGCTCTGTCTCAAAAAAAAAGAAAAGAAAAGAAAGAAAGAAAAAGAAATGAAATAAGTCTAGTTCACCCCCAAGATAAATGACAAAGTACTAATTGATTTCTTGCTTCTAGTTCACTCCTAGTTTTTTGCTTAGCTAACTCCCTGGGAAACGAACCAACTGTCCCCAGACTAATCTTTAGACAATACCTCCAAACAAATATGTATGGAGGAAAAGTACTGAAACTAAGATGTAGAGAGGAATATACATATATATATATATGTATACACACATATACATATATACACATATATACATTATCTATACATATATATATAATATATATATTTTATATATACACTTTATCACCCTCAGCACAGTGCCGTGGCATCACAGCTCACAGCAACCTCCAACTCCTGGGCTTAGGTGATTCTCTTGCCTCAGCCTCCCGAGTAGCTGGGACTACAGGTGCCTGCCACAACACCTGGCTATTTTTGTTGTTGTTGCAATTTGGTTGGGGCCGGGTTCAAACCTGCCACCCTCAGTATATAGGGCCAGCGCCCTACCCCTGAGCCACAAGTGCCACCTTAAATATTAGAAATATTTAAAATACTAAAACAAAGATGTATGACATACAAGTAACTAAAGGCAAAATTCTGCTTCTGTACAATGCTTGCTTGCCTACCCCACCCAAATGCACCTGGACAGCATGTGTGCCAACCAGGATGCAGACCAAGCCTTAAAAACCTGACCCCTTAAGCACTCGGGGCTGCTCTTAGAAACCCCATGTTGGGACACTGAGGCAGTTGCCAGTCCGCTCGTCAATAAAAGGACTCTGCTGTAAATTTGGCTTGTTTGGCAATGTGGTCTTTGTGGAACTCTTGGGCACAACAGAGGTTACCGTGAGCTATGAGACCATAGCACTCTACCAAGGGCAACAAACTGAAACTCACTAAAAAAAAAAGCACGGTGGTTCACCCTTGAAATCTTAGTATTCTGGGAGGCCAAGACAGGTGGATTGCCTAAACTCCCAAGTTTGAGAACAGCCTGAGCCAGTGCTAGACCTCCTCTCTAAAAATAGCTGGGCATTGTGGTGGTCGCCTGTAGTGCCAGCTACTTGGGAGGCTGAGGCAAGGGAATCGCTTAAGTCCAAGAGTTTGATGTTGCCGTGAGCTGTGACATTAGAACACTCTACAGTGGGCAACAAAGTGAGACTCTGTCTCAAAAAAATAAAAGTAAAAATATAGGGCGGCATCTGTGGCTCAGTGCGTAGGGCACCGGCCCCATATACTGAGGGCGGTGGTTTCGAACTCGGCCCAGCCAAACTGCAACAACAACAACAAAATAGCTGGGCGTTGTGGCGGGCGCCTGAAGTCCCAGTTACTCGGGAGACTGAGACAAGAGAATCGCCTAAGCCCAGGAGCTGGAGGTTGCTGTGAGCTGTGAAGCCACTGCACTCTACCAAGGGTGACAAAGTAAGACTCTGTCTCTAAAAAAAAAAAAAAATAATAATAATAATAAAAAACAACCCCTGCACAGATGATCTCAAGTAGTGATGGCTACGAAGGAAAATAAAGTGAAGGGCTAGCTAGCTGAAAGAAAGGGAGAGGAATTTTGTTCAAGAATGGGTTTGGAGAAGTTTGGAGGCTAGATTCAGCAGGGCCTTTGAATTTTATTCTAAGATGGAAATTTACTGCAGAGTTTGGTGCAGGGAAGTGACAAGATCAAACTTGTTCTTATTTATTTATTTATTTTTGAGACAGTCTCGCTATGTCGCCCTGTGACGTCACAGCTCACAGCAACCTCAAACTCTTGGGCTCATGCGATTCTCTTGTCTCAGCCTCCCAAGTAGCTGGGACTATAAGCGCCCGCCACAACGCCGGCTATTTTTTGCTCGTAGTTGTTATTGTTGTTTGGCAGGCTAGGGTTTGAACCCGCCAGCTCTGGTGTATGTGGCTGGCGCCCTGGCCGCTGAGCTACAGGCACCCAGCCAGACTTGTATTTTTTGAAAGATCACTTTGGCTGCTGTGTAAAAATCAGACTATAGGGGGCAAGCTCAGAGGGGGGCTATCATCCAGTTACTACCTGCAGTGGCCTAGCCTTGGTTCTTCAGCCTATCTGCATCAGAATCCCAGCAAAATCCCTTCTCAGCACCCAAAACTCTTTAGCCTGGTCAGTGTTATTCTTTCAGAATGCTGCTCAGATGTCACTTCCCCAGAAAGTCCCTTCTCTACACACACACACACACACACCCTTCCTGCAACACAAGCTCACAGCCTTTACACCTCCGTAACTCTTATCACAGTTGTAATTAACTGTACACATGGCTAATGTCAGCTATAGCTCCAGCTCACAGAAGACAGCGCCTGCCGGGTCCGCCGGGTCCGCCTGCCCCTCCGCATTCGGTGCGCCGCACAGCGCCTTCCGCTCTCCCCACGCTCGGAGAACGTTTGTCGAATGACTGCAGAAGGCATGAATTGTATACCCTTTCCACCTAGCTCTCGAAAAAGCAAGTGGAAAGCAAAAGGACGTAAAGATCTTATCACCTCTTTTTTAGTAAACTGCAAATATACCTGCAACTAAAGCAATGAAGATGATAAAAGGTTTCGTGCAAACGCCAGGTTGAGAGCTAAGATTCATTTCGCCTACCGTCGGCGAAGCGAAACAGCAGCCCCAACCGGAGGCGAAGGGAAATCCCGCCGCAGCCAGCCAAGAGAAGTGGGCGGGACCAGGGAAGGCCACCCAGCGGCGCCGGCGCCCGCTCGCCGCGGAAAAAGCTGCCGGCAGGCGTGGCGGGGCGGAGTAAGACTCTGGAAAAGCGAACGCTACTCGTCAAAAAGCAGGACTCAGGGCCTTTCCAACATCTTATTGGTCCTTCTAGGGACTGACCGCTCTTGCTGACCCAAATGGGACGCAAGCGTATTCGGTGTCTACGCGGAGGGGAAAGTGCGCAAGGCATGTACTGCGCATGCGCCTCAACGTTTTCCCGCCAGCTCACCCCTAGTAGGGTGGGCCGATTGAATCTAGCCGGCGGTTCTTGCTCTTCCTCCTTAGGGATCCCCGGGCTAGGGAACATCCAGTTCCAGAAACTGCCCCTTGGGAATCCTTCTACAACCTTCTCCAAACCTCATGCCTCATTTTGTCATCCTAGCCGCGCCCCGACCCTTTCTGAGGCTGGGTTGTTATGATGGTGAATTATTCAAGAAGCCTTGCGGCCTGATGCCGTCTTTGGGCATTGTCCCTCCCTCCTTGCGCACCACTTTGCCTGCCCAATCACAGGGTCCTGAAACTTTACGAGGCCCCTCTCTGCCACTTCAGTAACTTAACGAGTATTTGATTAGGTCCTACTGTGTGTGAGATGCAGTCCCTACTTTGAGGGGACTTACATTCTATGGGAGGACACAGTCTTAACAAACAAGATAATTTTAGATAAAGTGTTCAAACAACCATAGAACTGGGATGGGAGTGGGGTGCTCACTGGGAGGTGAGTATGGGGCTAAGACCTAAATTAGGTGAAAGCACCAGCCATGGGGGTAGAGTGTTTGGTGCTTGGGAAAGAGCAGTAGCAAACTACTGTGCTATAAGACAGTTTGATTGGAGCAGGGAGTGGGCTAGATTGTACCTGACCGTAGTATCTGAGCATTTGGAGAGTATTCTAAACACAATGGGAAGACATTAAATTTAGGCACTCTTTTTTTTTTTAAGACAAAGTCTCACTTTGTTGCCTGGGTAGAGTGCTGTAGCATCATAGCTCACAGCAACCTCGAACTCTTGGGCTTGAGCAATCCTCTTGCCTCAGCCTCCTGAGTAGCTGAGACTACAGGTGCCCACCACAACACTCAGCTAATTTTTCTATTTTTAGTAGAGACTGGGTCATGCTCTTACTCAGGCTGGTCTTGAACTCCTGGCTCAAGAGATTCCCCCACTTCACCCTCCCCAAGTGGTGGGATCACAGGCATGAGCCACTGCACCTGGCGTATAAAATAGTCTTTTTTTTTTTTTTTTGAGACAGAGTCTCACTTTATTGCCCTCAGTAAAGTGCTATGGCATCACAGCTCACAGCAACCTCCTCCTAGGCTTAGGCGAGTCTCTTGCCTCAGCCTCCTGAGTAGCTGGGACTACAGGCACTCACCACAATGCCTGGCTATTTTTGTTGCAGTTTGGCAGGGGCTGGTGCCCTACTCACTGAGCCACAGGCCCTGCCCCGCCCTATAAATAGTGTCTTAAAGGAGTTTTTTCTTTCTTTTTTGTAGAGACAGAGTCTCACTTTATCACCCTCAGTAGAGTGCCATGGCATCATACAGCTCACAGCAACCTCCATCTCCTGGGCTTAGGCGATTCTCTTGCCTCAGCCTCCAGAGTAGCTGGGACTACAGGCGCCCACCACAATGCCCAACTATTTTTGTTTTGCAGTTCTGCAGAGGCCGGGTTTGAACCCGCCACCTTCAGTATATGGGGCCGGCGCCCTACTTGATGAGCCACAGGCGCCGCCCAAAGGAGTTTTCTTAAACATAAGAAACACCAAAACAAATTTCATTAGTGACAAAAAATGATCCAAGAGAGAAGGGGAAAACTGAAATTTATTGAAGGCTTACACAGTTTGTTAAGAGGCTTATAAACATTCACTTTCACAATGTTTTATCAATCAGGCAGTTGGGGTTAAATAACTTGCCCAAGGTCATGCAGCTAGAGGTGACCAACCAAAGTGAAGAACTACCCAGAGTTTTCTGACTCTTCATGCCTGCCTCGCCACCCCACTCAGGCACACATTCCCTGTACTTATTCAACCTGGGATCAATCTTATGCCTTTCTCCCGACCATAGCGCCCCTGCATTTCAGAAAGGGCCACTCTCATGCCGTGGGGGGTGGGAGTGAGGGACAGGAGTTTAATCATTTTACTCCTCCAATGCTATAAGCAGGGGCATCTCCTCCCACAGCCCAAATACCCATGCAGCACAGGACAAAAGCTCTCCTAGTCCAAGGGGCAGAGGCAAGCAGTAGGAGCCCCCAGAGGTAAGAAGGAAAGGGACACTTTGGAGTATACAGCAGGTTTCTTTTTGTGCCAGCCAGTGCAAGGGGTACTGGAAGGTGCTATCTCAACCAGCTGGTATTTGGTGCCCCAGCATTTATCTGGATGTGTTCAATGTGACAAGCAGCCCAGGTCACAGCCCAGTCTCTCGGCTGCCCCCATTGAGGCTGAGGCTGTGAGGGCGGGTACCACGCTCCAGCCTGCGGCCAGACAGGAGACGCCGCAAGGAAGAGCTGGAGCTCAGGTCCCCACAGCTGCGAAGGTGGAGGCTCTCTCGGCCTGGCCGGCCCCAAGGACTCCGGGGCACCTGAAGGGGGACAGAAGAGAGGGAATCAGATAGCCCAACCTGAAACTCCAGACTTTCCCAAGAATCTTTCCTGGCTCCCTGATCTCCTACCTGCTTATGTCCATAGGTTCTAGTCCCACCGGGGTCTGGGGCCTTCCTGGACATCTGGAGGAAACGAGTGACCAGGCCCCGGCCTGGCCAGCTGCCTTTTAGATCCCCCAGGGAGTGGGCAGGTGCAGGGCCTGAGGGCAGAGGAACTTTCTGGAAGGTGGCCACAGGACGCCGTTTCTCAGCTGAACGGGCACGGAGCAACTTGGGGGAAGGGCAGCGGGCTAGGCGGAAGAGGCAGGCTTCAGAGCAGAGCCCTACAGAGAGAAAAGATAGATAGGAGACTAATATGGGGGTGCAGAGAGCACCAACTGGGCTTCATTCTCCTGTCCCTCATGCCCTGGGCACCAACCACATGCCTGACCTGTATCTGCAGAGGAAACAGAAGCAGCTTCTTCCTCAAGCACTTTGGTATAAGTGTCCCTGAAGTCAGCTGGAGAGAAGAGAGAAAGGGACTGAGTGGGAGTGCTCTGTGGACACACTGCCCATCCCCTGTGCTCCTGTGAAAACTCAAGCCCAGAGAAGTTTCAGGGCCCCACGCTCCATTCCCAGCCAGGGACCACCATCTGTGCCCAAGCCTGCCAGTAACTATGTGGTCCAAGGGCTATGGTGGCATTGCTTGCTGCTGCATGCTCCCAGTCCTTGGCTGATGGTAATCATGAGCATTTTCGGCAATAGTGCTAAGCTTTTTTTTTTTTAGAGACAGAGTTTCAATTTGTTGCCTTCTGTAGAGTGCTCAGCTGTAGACTCACAGCTCACAGCAACCTCCAGCTCTTGGGCTTAGGCGATTCTCTTGCCTCAGCCTCCTGAGTAGCTGGGACTACAGGCGCTCACCACAACGCCCAGCTATTTTTTTGTTGCAGTTTGGCCAGGGCCAGGCTTGAACCTGCCACCCTCAGTACATGGGGCCGTCACCCTACTCACCGAGCCACAACCGCCGCTCTTTTTTTTTTTTTTGAGACAGAGTCTCTGTCACCCTGGATAGAGTGCAATGAAATCATAGCTCACAGCAACCTCAAATTCTTGGGCTCAGGCAATCCCTTTGCCTCAGCCTCCCAAGTAGTTGGGACACAGGTGCCTGCTACAATACCTGGGTATTTTTAGAGACAGGGTCTCACTCTTGCTCAAGTTTAACTTCTAAAAACTCCTAAATTTAAGCAATCTACCCGCCTCTTCCTCCTAGAGTGCTAGGATTATAGGCGTGAGCTAATGCTCAGGCTAAGCTTTTTATTTATTTTTTTATTTTATACACACACACACACACATTGGGGTTTTTCTTTTTGGTTGGTTTTTTTTTTTTTTTTTTTTTGCAGTTTTTGACCGGGGCTGGGTTTGAACCCGCAACCTCTGGCATATGGGGCTGGTGCCTTATTCCTTTGAGCCACAGGCGCTGCCCCAGGCTAAGCTTTTTATTAAATCTTGCATTATCTCCCTTTTCAGCAGCCCTATAGGATTTACAGTTGAAGTATTATTTATTATTCCTGTATTGCAGGTGAGAGACTGAGGCTTCATGAGGATATTGGCCTAAGCTGGGAGCTATGCAACAGATTTCAGAAAACATATCTTCCCCTTTCAGCCACTAAGCTGTGGATGTTCTGTCCCTAGGTGGTGTGGACTAAAGAAGTGTCTACCCCAGGAGTGAGGTTATCATTCTTTCTCGGGGACCCCAACAGTGTCCCAAATCCATGTGGGCATCACTGACCCTCCAACTCCTGGTGCCTGCCTCTTTTGAACTGCGTGCGGGGGAGGGGGCTTACCAGTGTCGCTGGAGGTGGTGATGCCTGGGTCGCTGTGGGACCGTGGCAGCAGCAGCAGTGGTGGGGAAGCCGGATGAGGAGGCCGGTGCCCCGGGGGAGTAAGGGAACCTGAGCTGTCGCTGAAGCGGCGAGTGGGGGCTCGGGTGGGAGGGGCCACAGGTGGGCGGCTGCCTCCCCGGGGAACCCGCCGCCTCAGCTCAGGGAAGCAGGGTCCCACCCAGGGTGGCCAGCCCTCCAGCCGGTGGCAGCTGCGGGCAGCAGTAGGGACCCCCAGTGAGGGTGGGGCCTCTGGGGCAGAACAGGAATAGGAGCGGGCAGCCCGTGGGGGCCGCCGTGGGAGGGGGCTGTCCTCAAAGGGGCCCCGCAGGCCACAGTCCAGGCTGAGGCAGTAGCCCGCGCGGCTACGCTGGATGGAGCGGAAGAGTACGTAGTCAACAGAGCGCACGGAGCCCTGCAGCTCCAGCAGGCACGAGTCCTCCGACGGGCTGGAGCCCCCAGGGAGGTCGCCGATGGCCGACAGCACCAGAGACCCACTGTCCATGGACACTGTGGACAGGGCACAAGTGGCAACAGCCTTAGTCTGGCACTGCCCAGCACTGCCCTAACCTCACAGGAAGACCAGGGCTCTAAGAAGCCACAACCCTTGTTTGCCCCAAAGCCATCAACTCAACCTGTCCTCCTCTTCTTTCACCACCCCCTCAGCCTACTGTCCCTGCCAGCCCAGGTCAGCCCTCGCCCACCCTTCCCATGCTCTGCTCACCATCTACAATGGAGGCCACTCGCTCACAGATGCAAGAGCCATCATGAAGCTGAGGGTCAAAGAGGGTGGCCTGTAGAAGACACAGGGACCAAGGTCCAGCCCTACACCCTGACATGTCCCCCCCATGTGTGGACAGAACTCTGGAGTCAAAGATTCCAGATCAACACTGTCACTCAGAATCAGTCACTTATGTAGGACTCATCTTCCACGTGTGTACAAAAGATGACAGCACCATCCCACCTGCCTCACCAGGCTCTAGGAAGATGGTGTGCACTAGCGCTACAGAGAGCACCACAAGTACTGTGATTTTCTTTTTTTTTTGAGACAGAGCCTCAAGCTGTCGCCCTGGATAGAGTACTGTGGCATCACAGCTCACAGCAACCTCCAACTCCTGGGCTCAAGTGATTCTCCTGCCTCCGCCTCCCAAGTAGCTGGGACTACAGGCGCCTGCCACAATGCCTGGCTATTTTTTGTTGCAGTCGTCATTGTTGTTTGGCAGGCCAGGGCTAGATTCGAACCCACCAGCTCAGGTGTATATGGCTGGCGCTTAGCCGCTTGAGCCACAGGCACTGAGCCAACTACTGTGATCTTTATCTAGCAATGACAGCTTCTTCAGCTGTCTGGGCTCTAGCCTGCTCCCTAGCCCTTGCCAAGCCACACCCTTACCTGGCTGTCTCCTCGTAGCCCCATGACGGCCTCATAAGATGGGGGGCGATCAGCAGGGTACAAGGGCACTGGGCTGTCCATGGAGCCATTGTATGTGATGCTGACAGGACAAGGGGCAGGTCAGTGGGAGAAAACAGCTGCTGCTCCATTAAGAATCCCATCCCAGTGATCCCGGCCATGCTGGGCCCCTTCCTTTTTTTTTTTTTTTGTAGAGACAGTCTCACCTTATTGACCTCGGTAGAGTGCTGTGGCATCACACAGCTCACAGCAA
>CAUYRH010155208.1:0-15119 GCA_963574655.1 Perodicticus potto
GTGATTAAGAAAATGCTATGAGGGCTATCTCTCACAGTACGATCAAAATGTTTCTGATTGTATATGAAGCACATTCTGCCCTATGATTGCACCAATGTACACAATTATGATTTAATAAAATTATTTAAAAAAAGAAAAAAATAAATGCATGGATAAATTAAGCTGTAGAATTATTTTACTGAATTTTGTTTTACATTTATTCCGCTTGTGACTACTTCAAAGGTCTAAAACACATCTCAACATTAGTTTTCAAAAACAGGCTCTTTCAGTGACCTTTCATCATAGGATCATCGCAGTTTATAGCTGGAGGGGACACTAGATATGATCTAAGTTAGGCCCGTCATTCAGGAAGATGGACTGAATTCTACATGATCACACAGCTGACTGACTCACACTCCCTGACTTAGTTCAAGGTTCCTCTCACTATATCCCTTTATTTTGTTCTCTTTCTTGTGATACACACACATTATATTTATATATATACCTCACACATGTATGTACGATGTATATAATATATTTTCCATTTGAGGGGTTAGGTGTAGGAAGAAGATGAGGGCATGGCTCTGATTGCTTCATTTTTTTCTACATTAGACTCAAATATTTAATGCATATTTGAAATGTGTACATACATGTAACACTCCTTGCTATTTTGCATGTAAAGTGAGATCTGGGTAGTAAATAAGACCTCTTACCTCGCTCCAGTTTCCGACAACCCAATGTGCCGGGCTGAGGTCCTTTGTCAGCTGCTTATAATCGGAGGTATTCAGCAGAAAGCCCTCAGCAATCAGACTGGTTGCGTCCTCCTCAGTCAGGACTGGTCCAGAACTTTGCGTTAGATTCATGTTGTCTGAAAGGTCTACATGGCTGTGGTTTATTGGCTTTTCTGAGGGTGCCGGCTGGTGGTTTCTTCCCTGAGGGAGTGGGGGGCTAGATGGCTTTTCAGAGTCCACCCCTTTGGTGATGTGTGTCCCATTTTGGAGGGGGCTGGGCCTTTGGCTGGTAAGCAGTCCTTCCATCGCTGTGCTCAAGGGTGGCGGCCAGGACTCCCCACCAAGATAGGGTGTTGGTGGGGGTCCAAGTGGCACTTCCGTACTTCTTTCCACTGGAGCATCATTTCCAGGTCTGCTGATCATGGTCCGTCCCATAGGGTTGTTTTCGTCTTTGTTCTCAGGCTCCTCACTGCCTTCCCCTGAGCCACTGTGAATCTCCATGTCTGGATCTTTGGTCAAGGTATTGTACGAGGGAGTCACCTGCCAAGTCACAGGGTTGCTGGAAGATGACAGATCAGATCCACTTCTTGTTATAGCTAGAAGGTCTCCCTCTGAGGTAGGACCTTTATCTGCATTAGACACATTTTCATTATTTGTCTGGATGCTCAAAGATGGGGAAGGGAGGATGGGCTGGGAAGTGCTTCCAGTGGCAATGAGATCATCAGAGTTCAGTTCAGGTTGGGCTGAATGATTTTGCCTCTGTTTCCCAACCAGGCCTCCTCCTTCGGAGGCTGTGGAGGGACTAGAGCTGCTGATTGCCAGAGTACTTGTGCTGACAGACTCAGGCACTGTGGCTGTGGTCAGCACTCTGGGCCCAGATGTGGGTGGAGGGGTAGGCTTTACGGGGTCTTTCTCAGATGTCGGCAGATTTTTCCCACTGGAAGTTGTGCCTTTGCTGGGTTTCAGAATTCTCCGGCTAGATGGGCACTGTTGGAGACCGCAGAGAGCTCTACTGTTGGGCTTCCTTGTCACGTCACAAGGCTCATCGTGGTTCTTGGCACAGGTGACACTGCGAATCCGCACTCCACCACCACAGGAAACAGAACACTAGAAAAGAGAGACAACTATTAGTTTAGTGAGGAAAGATGTTTTTGTTCTCACGGTCAGGTTTATAACATTTCACTGCACTGTGCAGTTAAAACTGTCATCTTCTATCTCTACATTTGATTTCTGTGCTCTTTTAGGTTTTCCTGGAAATCTGTTTCTCCCAGAAACCAGCTGGGGGCTCAAGACCAACCATTTACTCTTTACAAACTGCAAATACCAGCCATGATGAAGTCAAACTAAAATCTCTTTAGGTTTTGAACCTTGGATAGAGGGACCCATGAAGAGTGCAATGATTAAGACAAATCATTCATTATCTCTTTCCTGGGGTTGCAATGCTATTACATTAATGTAAAATGTTTACACATTCCCTGGAATCTATTAAGTTGGTTATAATGAACCTTCCCTTTATATTTAGAGAACAACGGTTATAACTCACATAGCTTCTCCCAGGTGCTTTAAGTTCCATGTGCACTTGCCTGTGACACGTGGGGGCAGATTGAAAGTGAGACAGTCACTACATTCACACACAAGCATAGATCCAAGATACTTTCCACATTCTGTACAGCAGGCCAAAGCCCAGGCAGCTGGACTGCCTTTGAGGGAATCCCAATGGGATGGTCCTTGCTCTGGAGTCATAATAAAGAATGTTCACTTTATCAGTTTCAGCTGCTGGAATAAAGTGTACCTGCTACAAAACACTACATTTCTGGATACTAAAAAATCCACACCAAACCACTCCATTTTTCATTTTCCTTTCCAATGACATTTAAAGTCAACCACCAAGCAGTTTGCACTTGAACATGGACCACCCAGAGGTCTTTGCTGGCCATTTTACATCTCTCTGTCTTGATTCCTGATCTGAAAGCATGTTTCTTTTTTTTTTAAAAAAAAAAAAAACTCATAATTTATTTAAATAGAGAAAGACTAAGACTAAGCAGCAAGATGAATTATAGTAGCAAAAAGAAAGAAAACATGTTTCTCAAGGATGGGCACTGTATAATTCTTGGCAGCATCACAGACATTATTCTGTATGATATCCACAACATCCCTGAGATTTCAGAGGCAGGAATTGTCATTCTGCCTTCCACAGAGAGGAACCTGAAGTTTAGGGGTTTACTTAAAAGCAAGTTATTCCACAAGTCACCGAAAGAATAAGAATTAGATTTATTTCAGCCATCACTCCCAAACCTAGTACAACACATTGTACAAGTATCTTTCTACGGACTTCATTTACTGACTTGACCAAACTCTTGATTTCTGAAAAATTATCCAAAGGCAGAAACAATTTCTTACTCATAATTGAATTCCGGGATAGTTCCTTAGGACACTGTGAAACCTTTGTACATATTTATAAAGTGGCTATTTTGCTTAGAAAAAAAAATCAGGTATGGGAAAATTCTTCCATGATTTTTTAGCTTAAGTTCCTTACCATCTCTAGGCCCATTTAAAATTTTCTTTATGCAGGAAAATAATATTGGCATAGGAAACTCCCCCTTTATTTTGTTTCAATCAAGCCTAATGGCTCCCTGAGGTATAATAGCTCTGGGAAATCAGCTCCTTTGAAAAGCAGGAGACGCTGTGGACACAAGAGATTGTACAACTGAGGCAGTGTCCAGCTACAGATTTAGGCTCCATTAATAAAGCTATGGATTTAAGATGTGAATAAAATACCTAAACATCCCGCTCTAAGGTTGAACTGGCAAGGTTTATTTCGACAATAACCATCATATTTGGTGGAAACTGTGCTTAAGGCACACTCCTTTCCCACCAAAGTGAAGGCTACCAACTAGTGGTATCAGAGCCCACCAGGGAGAAAATGTTTCTTTGGCCACCGCTGTGACTCACTTCTCACTGTAGCATGGGAAAGGTGGGCTGGAGGGATTTATTGTCCTACCATGATATTTCTTCCCTTCTCATGTATGAAGATACTTTATGTTCTCTCTTAGTCATCCTGAGTCCCTCTCCACTCATGACATTCCAATCTGAACTCCTTGGACTTCTGAACTTCAAATCTCCGCTTCACTAAAATGTATCAGCCCAAACAAATAATCTTTGATGTATGTTTGAAGACATTTCCACATTGGCTGCCTCAGGCAAGCTCAGTGTTGAGAGCTGATTCACAAACAAGGCCCCAGCTAGTGCCAACTGTTCTCAGGCAGGAGGTGGCTCTGCTTTCTGGTTTTGTTTCCAAGATGTATTAGAGCAGATACTAACATCACAGGAAACTCTTTAACTTTTCTTTTCTTTCTCTCCCCACTTTTTTTTGTTTATTTTGACTTAAGATGTTTCTAATATCCCTAGAGAAGTTAGGCTTTGTTTACACACCTTCATAAGTAAAAACGTTTTTTAAAACGCACCCTCACATTGAACTATGAAGTCAAACAATGATAAAACCGCTGGGAAATAGCTTAAATTCCCCAGGCTGTCATGGTTAATTCACTGCATTATTCAATGATTTAGCCTCAGCTTCCTCATCTGGAAATTGAAAGAAATAAGCTTGTAATTTTCAAGGCTACTGTGAGAATAACATGAGACAGTGCTCTTAACAGAGTGGCATGATATATAGAAGACAATTCTATATTGTTATTAACACTGTTATAATAATGATGCTGAGAATAATAGTAGTGATAATAACGGAGGGGCTTAGGGGTCCTCTATTTCTAATGACCTTGGGGGTGCCACACAGAACTATCTCATCTGGGAGTTGCAAGGTGAGCAGTTGTCTGGGTAAAATAGGTGCAGGCCATGTGTCTAGAAGAGACCTGTATGAAGCTGGACAATTAAGTTCACAAACTCATCCTAGAAAAAGTGCTACGTATCTCATTGGTGAATATCACTTAGTCACCAGACGGCCAAATGGAGTACTTTAAAATCGCTGAAATCACTTTTTCTAGAATGAGTTAGAAAACTTAATTGTTAAATCTCATATACCCCCATTGGTCCATTGCTGAATTTTTTTTTTAAAGCAATTGCTGGATTTTTTTCAAATTCACATTTCCTAGAGTGCTAATAAATAGAAGTATAATTTTAAATTTACAAATAACAAGTACTAAATAATCTTATTAACTGTGTGAACTTGCTCAATGTAAAAGAGTAAGGCAGGAGGAGTAAATAACAGCTATCCAGCTGGTGGTTTAGTTAAAAGACATTAGATTTTGATATTTTAAAACCGAAGGTAGTTCTCAAGCAGGAGTTCCAAGTTGGCAGCCTAAGGGCTCAATTTGGCTTACAGACCGGGATTCTTTGGCCCATTCAATCTTAAAACAAGGGAACAAACAAACAAAATACAAAAGCCGAGTTAGTGGCCAACATTTTAAAAATTAGCAGTTTTACATAAATAAAGTTCTAGAGTTTTGGCTTCCCTTTCAAGAACAGATGATCTGCCTCTATTGATCGCATTTCCAAACAACTTGCCTCCTCTTTACAATGGAGGCCTGGGGGCTGGGAGGCGAGCGCATGTTCCCCAGCACACCTGCCTACCATCGGCATGTACTGTCCTCAACCAGTGGACACCGAAGCTTCCCAATAACCTGCAGGGGCCATTCCTCAGTACTGGGGCATTTTGTGCCCAGCAGGACAGTGTTAATTGTCCACAAAGTGCATTGGGCCTCAAAGCTAAGTTACCCTCTCCGTAGTCACGCCAGAACAAGAAGTGCTGGTTTGGATTTAGCCCCATGTTTCCTCCAGCACATCTCCCGACTGTGTTTATCTCCTTAGGAGCCATCAAGCCCTTCAGACGAGATAAATGCGCTACACAACACCGCACTTAAAACCCATCTCAATTGGTAGTTTCAGAATTCTCAAAACCAGTTTTGCTATGATTAGCAATGCCTCTACCTTGTGATTTTGAACCCTGGGCCAGGCAAGCAGCTTGTCAACCTGTCAGTGTCCTCTCGGGAGTCATTTTGCCCTCATTTGCCACCACAGCCTGGACTTAGGCCTCTGGGTGGGGAGGAGCGGTGCTGAGAAAGAAATTTGTTGCCAAATTTGTCAACTTCACCCACCTGGGGTGCACTGCAGGGGTGGGGGGCCTGCAGTTGGTACAGAGCTTTAGTACTGATGAGAGAGGGTTTATTCAAAACCACAGTTGGGGTTTATCAGAGGATTTGGGTAAAGGACTGAGTAGGGAAAATAGCTAGGACTGTTCTGGGCATAAAGGCATTTAATGTCAAGTCTTAAGAATTTACAAATGAATGATTGGATCGCAAACTAAAGTTAGCTTTGAAAGTAAGGTAAAACACTTAGGTGCCCGTTACAGGTTGAATTGTGTTTCCCTGTTCCCCCAATAAAAGATACGTCAGAGTCCCAATGGCTCCTAACCTCAGAGTGTGACTTTATTTGGAGCCAGGATCTTGAAGGAGGTAATCAAGTTAAAACAAGGCCACGAGGGTGGGTCCTGATCCAATGTAACTGGTGCCCTTGTATTAAATAAAAAGGGGAGATTTGGACAGAGAGCACGCAGACAGGTAGGCAGAACTGGGATGATGGATTTACAAGCCGAGTGGACCAAGCCTGACTGCAAATCAGCAGAAGCCAGAAGCAAGCATGGACCAGATGCTCCCCCACAGCTTTGGAAGGAGCCCATCCTGCTGACACCCTGATCTGGAATTCCAGCTTCCAGAACCAGGAGACAGTAAGGTGCTGTTGTTTGAGCCATCCAGTCTGTGGTACTTAGCTAGGGCAGCCCTAGGAAACTTAGACAGTAGTTTATATAATTACAAAAATATATATCATCATCAACACGGCTCCCACCTTGTCTTCTGTCAGTGAATGATTCAAGCAAAGGTGTCCATGTCTGTTCTCCAGAAACGCTGGCAGAGCACAGGCTGCTGACACCTGGCAAGAACTGTGACGTGGGCACTTACAAACGTGCCATGTCAGAAGGGGGTGATCGAGGCCAGGAGATCAGGTGGCCAGCCCCATGGGGCGCTGGGGACCTTAACTGAAACTAGGGGATACCAGAGGTCACTGACTCTCAAAAATGTCTCCATGCTTCCTGTTCCTCCAGGGAACTTCACAAAGTCGTGGGACTTCACACGAGCCTAGCTTTGCTTCTCATTTAGCAACAGATACAGATGCTGTTGCTACTTGCTGCCATGACGTCGTCTGAAGAGCCCTCCTTGCTCATTTGTGATGGTTAGGATTTAGTCTGTGAGCTCACTGTGCATTCCAATGCCCTTGGGGACAGCCCAGCACTTCATAGATTCTCAGTGAATGGATCACTTTACCTGTGTGTACGTAGGTGAGTGAAGGAAGAGCAGATTAGAGAGCTTCCTAGGCTCTGGGTATGTCTGTTTTTGGAGGCTCCACTCCATATCCCACCAAATATATTCCAGTGAAATATCATATTTTGGTATAAAAATTGTTTGAAAGGCGTATTTATTTATTTATTTATTTTTGAGCCAGAGCTTCAAGCTGTCACCCTGGATAGAGTGCTGTGGCATCACAGCTCACAGCAACCTCCAATTCCTGGGCTCAAGCGAGTAGCCTGCCAAGTAGCTGGGACTACAGGCGCCCGCCACAACGCCCGGCCATGTTTTAGTTGCAGCCGTCATTGTTGTTTGGAGACCCGGGCTGGATTCAAACCCGCCAGCTCAGGTGTACGTGGCTGGCGCCTTAGCCTGTTGAGCCACAGGTGCCGAGCCGGCTTATTTATTTTTTGACATTTGCTTTTGAAATCATTTGGGCAGGGCAACTCATTTAATTTTTAAGAGGTTCTGATGTCTTAGAATTCCAGCAAAGGGAGAAAAACCTATCTGCAAATCATTTCCAAATATAACACATTTCCCAGGACTACTAAGAGCTGTCATATTGCTACACTTTGCAGACATCTGAGATGCAGTTTTCAGAGTGGAAGCTCTGCTGTCTGCATTTAAATCCTAGCTCCCTGACTTGGTAGCTGAATGACCCTGAACAAGTTTCATTTTTTTTTTCTTTGAGACAGAGTCTCACTATGTCACCCTCAGTAGAGTGCTGCAGCATCACAGCTCACAGCAACCTCAAACTCTTGGGTTTAAGAGATTCTTTTGCCTCAGACTCCCAAGGAGGTGGGACTACAGGTGCCCACCACAACAACCAGCTATTTGTTGTTGTTGTTGTTGTTGTTGTAGTTGTCATTATTGTTTGGCAGGCCCAGGCTGGGTTTGAACCCACCACCCCCGGTGTATGTGGCTTGTGCCCTACCTGCTGAGCTACAGGTACTGAGTCCCTGAACAAGTTTCTAAATGTCTTTCTGCCTCAGTTTCTTCATCTGTAAAAGGGGGCTAATAAGGCTGTTGTAAGAATTAAATGCATTCATATCTATAAAGGTATTTACTAGATACATACATAATATATACTAACAATACATACTAAATGCCCAGTCAACATTTGCTATTAATATGTAATTAGATATTGATTTCTGATTTTGCAGTGTCCTTTCGTTTTTATGAAAGCAATATACAAGTTTTACTTATTTTTTTCAGGTCTCAAACCATTTTGCCGGCTCTAGAAAAAATTGCAGGCTCTAAGCACTATGGCTACAGTTCTGTGCATAAAATGGTTCTGAGTTCAGGGAGGGTACAGATGGAAATTCAGGGGGGCACAGATTGATTCCTTCAGTACATTTGGGTGTCATTGATTGGGCAAGGTTTGTAAGAATCAGAGTAAGCCCTTATCTTCTTGTCTGATAATAAAGTTACCTTTTAGTGACTTAAACTATTATCAAGTCACTATGCTAAGTGCTTACATGAATTATCTTATTTCTTACAATAACTCTATCTTGACGACAAAAGGCTAAGAGAGAATTAACACTAACTCATGGCCATGCAATTAGAGATTTCCAGGACTGGAAAACAGAAAAATTACAAGCCCACTAAGTCTACTAGTTTAATTACCAGGAGAAATGACATGTTGGTTTATTATCAAAGAAACTGAGGCTCTTAGGAAATTATTTTCCTAAGATTGTATAATGAGTTTATGTAATATAAGATTTGAACCTGGGATCCCAGCCAGGACTCTTTTCACTTCCTTTTCTGCTCAGGATGCACAAAACCACGTTTGTTAACTACATGTGCTTTCAGCAGTATCCATCCATCTACCCATCTATCCATCCATTCATCCATCCATCCAACCATCCACCCACTCATCCATCCATCCATCCATCCATCCAACCATTCACCCACTCATCCATCCATCCATCCACCCATCCATCCATCCATCCATCCAACTATCCATCCATCCATCCATCCATCCATCCATCCATCCATCCAACCATCCACCCACTCATCCATCCATCCATCCACCCATCCATCCATCCACCCATCCATCCATCCATCCATCCAACCATCCACCCACTCATCCATCCATCCATCCACCTATCCATCCATCCATCCATCCATCCATCCATCCATCCATCCATTCAAGGAAAAAGATGGCAAAGCTCTCTACAAGGCATGTGACTAAACCATTCTATAATTATATCCTTGGAGTCATTATTAGAAACCTCACATAACTTCAATAATTTATTACACTAGAGTTGTGTTCTGACAAAGAAGTTTAGAAGTCACTCTTCATGTACTACCTAAGGCAAAATTCTAAAAGGTACCATCTCTGAAGATAAGTATTTGAGAGCAGAACATTCTTTTGCAAAGAGTAGCTTTGATAATTCTTCCATCTCTCAGATGGAAAGAGTTATGGAACCCACTGTGCTGCCCTATTGCCCTGGTGCCTGGAAGTGCCATGTTAGACTGGAGGCTTCATCACAGTGGACCTCTTGTCATCATGTTTAGCGTGTTCCTCTCTGCTCCCAGACATAGCCATGACTCCCTTTTCACCACTTCGATGCCTAGAGCTCTTTTTATTGTAAACAGCCTGAAATGGCTTTGGAAGAAGAAGCTGCCCTGGCACAGCTGAGCCCACCTTTGTCTCACTGCTTAGTTTGGTGGAAGTGCTTTGATAGGGAAGAGAAACTCATGAATTTACCATGTCCCTTTTCTCTTTCTTCCTGCTTTGGCCAGCCTAGGAAGAACCATTTTATAAGAGTCTGGAAGGCTCCTTGGGTATTTGGCCTGTTTGAAGACAACCAAGCTTCAGACTCATCTGAAGAGACCCAGACTATTCAGTGCAGACCAAATGATTGCTGGAGCAGCATTCCACTTCAAATAATGGTGGTCTCAGGATAAAATCCAGATAATAAATACTGGGGACCAAGAATCACCGTACCATCACTCTTGAAAATGTATCTGGGCATAGTTACAATGTCAAAGACATTTCATCATATTCAAGATTATTAGTAAGATAGCAGAGGAAAAGAAGGAGGACTTGTGTGATGAATATTTTGATGCCGATTTAACTAAACGCACCTCTGCTGATTTAACTAAACATTCTATCCCCTGAACGAAGGTTTAGCCTTTCTGCTCACTCTGTCAAGTAGAAGCTAGAAACCGGATTCTATGGGTGCTGTCAGTAAATCATCTCTGCGACAGCTTCTATGTGGAAACACACACACAGGTACTTGTCACATTGTGCCAGCTTTTTGGTTTCTTGTTCTCCAGGGAAGACAGGTTATTGTGCTCCCCATAAACATGAACAGAGTAAGAAGAATTCAGCCAAATCTGTAACTGAAGTCCTCTGAAATGGTATGAAGATTCTGATAATCAGTAAATTGCACATAACAAAAATTATTAATGGTTTTGGATGCAGCCAAAAGAGTTTTGGGTGAATAGATTTAATAGACAAGTCACAACACCCCAAACTTCCTTATGTGGACAACACTATAAATTACAGAAACCTCAATTGTGATGGATTAATAGGCCAGGCCAGGCACATGCTATGATTCCACCTATCCCGAGGATAGCACGGACAAAGCTTGTCACTTATGTGTGCACGGGGTCATTGCATGGATCAGCAATCCACCTGCAGTAATTTGTAGGTATAGTTTCTTTGCTTGCATACTTTTTTCTTTCCTTTCCTTTTCTTTCTTTTCCTTTTCTGGGACCCTTCTCTCCCATTTGATAGGAAGTTCTTATAACCTATGGACCATACTTTCCATTTCTTTTTTGTTTTTAGCTAGATGTCCAAAGAGAACATCCTATACAGAATTAGAAGCTAAATAGATCTAAACTATGCTATGAGCTAATGAAATGGAGTCTTAGAAATAAGGTTATCAAAGCTGCTGTATGCAAATAAATGTTCTGCTTTCAAATGGATATCTTCAGAGATGGTACCTTTGCTTATACATGCTTTAGAATTCTTCTTTAGATAGTACATCCAGAATACCTTTATAAGTAATATATGAAAAGAAATATTCTCTCTCTCTTTGGGTGTTTTTTTTTTTTTTTTTTTGAGAGAGAGACAGTCTCACTCTATTGCCCAGGCCAGAGTGCTGTGGCATCAGCCTAGCTCACAGCAACCTCAAACTCTTAGGTTCAAGTGACTATCCTGCCTCAGTCTCCCAAGTAGTTGGGACTATAGGTGCCTGCCACAATGTCTGGCTATTTTTTTCTATTTTTCAGAGATGGGATCTCACTCTTGATCAACCTGGTCTTGAACTGCTAAGCTCAAGTGATCCTCCTGCCTCAGCCTCCCAGAGTGCTAGGATTACAGGGATGTGCCACTGTGCCTGGCCATTAAATATTACTTTTCAAATACAAAGGTTTCAATCACATTACTTATTTATCCATCAAACTTACCCCTTTCTTTCTTTATTTTTTGAGACAGAGTCTCACTATGTCATCCTCGGTAGAGTGTTGTGGTGTTACAGCTCACAGCAACCTCAAACTCTTGGACCCAAGTGATTCTCTTGACTCAGCCTCCCAAGTAGCTGGCACTACAGGCACCCACCACAATGCCTGGCTACTTTTTGTTGCAGTTGTCATTGTCGGTTAGCTGGCCTGGGCCGGGTTTAAACTCATCACCTTTGATGTATGTGGCTGGTGCCATAACCACTGTGCTACGGGTGCTGAGCATCAGACTTACTTCTAAGTGATGACATTCCATTGAATAAAATACTTTCCATTTTCTCTGAAGGTGAGTCATCAGAGAAGTTCCTAAAATATTTTGGTCAATGGTAGCATTATGATGGAAAATGTGTGCCTTTTCAAAGAAGCTTGTAAGATTAAGTGAGTATTCATCTCTAAATTTTGGCCTGTTAAATTTTTTTTTTTCTGAAACAGAAGACAGAGCCATGCTCTGTCACCCAAGCTAGAGTATAGTGTTGTCACCATCGCTCACTGTAAACCTCAAATTCATGCCCTCAAGCGATGCTGCTGCCTCAGCCTCCAGAGTAGCTGAGACTATAGGCACACACTATTTTTTCTAGTTTTGGTGAAGACATGAACTTTCTCAGGCTGGTCTTAAACTACTGATCTCAACGATCCTCCCTAGTCAGCCTCCCAAAGTACTAGGATCATAGGCATGAGCCACTGGGCCCAGCATGACATGTTGGTTTTTAAAAATATTTATTTTCTAGTCGTTTCTTGGGCCGTTGATTGAAACAGGTGTAAGGAAACAGAGCTGACGTCCCAGGAGACTCCCCGACGCTTGGGGAAAGAAGGGCTTTACTTCCTGTAATCACTCAGGAACAGAACATGGCCTGATGGAACCAGGTTCCATAGTGACCCAACAAAAATTAAAGCCCAGGAGTTTTTTTTTATAATCTTCTAGCTTACTGATTTATATCTATGCTCAAAGAAATAGATCTAATGATTTTTAGGAAAATGCAACACTTATTTGAACTTATGTAGGTAATAATAGTAGATGTCCTTGGGTGGGACTGGCCTTGACACATGCTGCATAAATGGCCAATTTAGGGGATACCCTGAGTGCGAAATATCCTACCATCATTCTACCATTAGAGGGACACTCCTTTGGTTTCAATGTCAATGACGAGAGAGAGTTTAACAAACCACTTTTGGGAGAGAGTACTGATTTGACACCAAAGGTTTAAGAATTCTGATAATTTACCAGTTAGTTGTTGTGAGCTTGTACTAGTGAGTCCTATCTGATCCCTGTCACATTGTTACATGACCACTAGACAAGTGAGAGCAAGACCCTGCATGAATAGAAAGCAAGCATTGGGTGGTGGAGAATGCCGGAAACGGACCAGGGGGGATAGACGTGGCCATTTTGCAATTGCACCTGGGTAGGGTCACTGGGGATTGGACAATGAGGGGGAATGTGTGCAGGGCCGGTGGGAAGCGTGAAGCATGAATAATGTCAGTTTCCCCACTAACCCCTGTGCTTACCTCACTCCAGTTGCCCACCGTCCAGTCCGAAGGACAGAGGATGTCTCTGTTACAGGAAACAAGGCTCTTGGGCTTCAGCAGGTGCTGGCAGTGGGTGGCCGGGAGGGCCTGCTCATCAGAGCCCACCGTCTGGAGGCACAGCACCGGTCGCTTCTTCTCTCCATGCGGCCCGCACGTGGCCGAGCACGCTTCCCATTCCCCTGCCCACCACCTGTGACACACAAAGAGGAGTGAGAGGAAGTCACCAAAAATGCACACATTCAACCCCGGAGAGAGACAGCAGGAGCAGGGGCACAGAGAGGACAGCTGGGAGGTCCTTGGAAATGCCCCAGCCCATGAAAGGTGTGCTGTGGACAGTGCCGGGGTGACTGCTTTGATCAAGGTCCAGAGCCCCACAGAGTACCTGGCACAATCCGTTGCTAAGTATGCATGTTTTGGAGTGAATATATTTATGTATATTCCCTTCTTTTGAGCCAAGAAAACTGAGGTCAATATTTTTTCTGCAGAACTTCAAGCAAATTTAAGCCTCACTTCCTCATGTGTTCAATGGATATAAAAACATTGACCTTATGTGAGTGCTGTGGATTAAATGAAATACCACTTCATGTAAGGTGCATAGCAAAGAGCCTGGCACATAATAAGAACAAAATCTGTCAGATTTATTGTGATTTTGAACTTTGTTATTGAGTGGAAAGAATTCAATTAGACTCTAGGTCTCCTGGATCTTAATGGATTGTTTTTCTATTCCAACGTGAAGCAGGTATTTAAACACTAATTTTTAAATTAGTTAGGAGATTATCAATCATTATCAATCATTGCCTGCATTTTCCTCCCTATCTCCTGCAGTTAGCTTGTTAATATTTTCACTTTGATAAGAAAGGACTAGAAAAAGAAGAAACCTAAATAAGGTAATTTCTTATTTGCCAGCTATTCATGACAAGTTGAATAGTTGACACTGTTGGTAAAATTAATATTTTGGATATTTGCCAGTGGAAATACTGGTATGTGTGCCTTTCTTCTACCCTATTATTGCAAATGTTTGACTCAAGATTCCAGTAAGTGGGCCCACTGGCTACCTAAGAAGTGGCTTTCAAAAATAGCAGGGAGCCTTCTTGGAAGCCCTCTCTTGTCTCCTTTCTCCACCAGTGTGCAAAACTACTCCAACACTAAACACAGAACAGGGCATCTTTACCCAGCGTGGTTTGTACCTATCTTTGCTTTATGTACAGCCTGATTCATCATTCCTTCATATAGCAACAAAGTGGGATATTTCCATTTTTCTTGGAAATCTACTATACCATGGGAAGTCCTTCACTCCTGACTTTAGGAAGCCTCTTGACCTTAAGACAGCATTGAATTTTGGTAATTTTGGAGAAGAAAAACTTGTTACTATTATTTTCATTTATCAAATATTGTACTGATTTGAGCAGAATGGTTAGGATTCTCATACTTCTAATCTCAAGTTAAAGATATCAGAAGAGATTCTGCAGAATGCCTACTGAATGATGTGGCCAAAGTTTCTGTCCCGCTGTAGATTCATGGGTTGTTAGGCTGGAAGGGATATTAGACATCATCAACCTTAGGACTCCTCCTGCCACAAGCAGAGTAATGGAGGCACAGTAAAGCTTGGTTGCACATTGATCCAACCCTCCTAACAACTAGTCTTCCAAAATATACACGGACTCTCCTGACACCACATTCTCCTTCAGTAGTGCTTCAATTGACAAGGTCCTGATAAGTGTTATCAGAAAATCCACCCAGCTTCACTATTAATTACTGTGACACCTGAGGCTGGAGAAAATGATGAAACTGTCCAGACGACCCTCAACTTTACATACAGTGAAAAATGGCCAGACGAAGTTCCCCTTTATGAAATATTCTCTCAGGAAAATCTAGAAGATAATGATATCTCAAACATCTTAAAATTATTAGCATTACAGGCTGAAGAAAATCTTGGTATGGTGATGATCTTTACTCTAGTGACAGCTGTGCAAGAAAAATTAAATGAAATAGTAGATCAGATAAAAACTAGAAGAGAAGAAGAAAAGAAGCAGAAAGAAAAAGAAGCAGAAGAAGC
>CAUYRH010155212.1:0-53685 GCA_963574655.1 Perodicticus potto
ACTGAGATTCTCCCCTCAAAAGTTTCCACACCAGACCCCCTAAAGAATGGGAGGGGCCTAGGGAGCCCCACCTTGTCATGTAACATCAATAAAGTTCCCTGAATTCAGCCAAAAAAAAAAAAGAGCCAAAACAACTTTGAAAAACAGGAACAAAGAGGATTTATACTACCTGTTTTCAACACTTACTGTGAAGATACCCTAATTACGACTGTGTGGTATTGGCATAACGATACACTAACAGACAGCCACAGCAGAGCAGAGACCAAAAGTAAACCCACATGCATGTGGTCAGCTGATTTTTGACAAAGGTAGCAAGGCAATTTAATGAGGAAAGGATAATCTTTTTTAAACATGATACAGAATGATGAGTAACAATATGCGAAACAATTAACCCTTACTTCATGCTACACTCAAACAACTTCAAAATTCAGCTAAAACGTAAATTTGAGGGCTAAAAACTACAGAATGTTAGAGCATTTTTCAATAGAACTTTCATCAGTAGAAATATTCCTGTGTGTACTGAGCAGGATAACAGCCACCGGGCCAGCTGGACTACTGAGCACTCAACGTGTGGCTGGTGACCGACTACATTGCTCGCTATTTACCTTTAACGAATTAAATGTCAAATTTAAGTAGCTACATGTAGCTCATGAGTATTGAATTGAATAGCACATTTGCAGATGGAATCATCAGATAACATTTTAGGAGTTCTTAAATACAACACAAAAAGCATGAGCTATAAAAGAAAGATGGTATCAATAAATCAGACTTCATCAACGTTTAACACTTTGCTTCTTCAAAAGACATTGCTAAGAAGCTGAGCAGGCAGGCCACAGACTTATTTGCAAAACAGATTTCTGACTTGTATCCAGAATATATTAAAAAGGCTCAAAACTCAATGTAATAATAATGGGCAAAAAATTTGAATAGCAATTTCATGGAAGAAGCTATATGGGTGGCTAATAAGCATGTGAAAAGATGTTCCACTTAATTACTCGTTAGGGAAAAGCAAGTTAAAACCATAGTGGAGCACTGCTGCACATCTGGTGGGAGGCTAAGACTGAAACACTGTTGTTGGGGTACGTGTGGAGGAACTGGAACTGTCACACTCGAGGGTGGGAATATAAAACAGTACAAATACTTTGAAAAACAGTTTTGAGATTTCTTAAAAAGTTGAACACACCTGGCTCGGCGCCTGTAGCACAGTGGTTATGGTGCCAGCCACAAACATTATGGTTGGCGGGTTCGAATCTGGCTCAGGAAAGCTGAAAAACAATGACAACTGCAACAACAAAAAAAATAGCTGGGCATTGTGGCGGGCACCTGCAGTCCCAGCTACTTGGGAGGTTGAGGCAAGAGAATCGCTTAAGCCCAAGAGTTTGAGGTTGCTATGAGCTGTGACGCCACAGTACTCTACTGAGGGCAATAGTGAGACTCGGTCTCAGAAAAAAAAAAAAAGTTAAACACACCTACAATATTACACAGCCTCTCCATACCTAGGTATTTCACTCATGAGAAATGAAAGGATTGTCTATACAAAGACTTGCATACAAATTCCTGACAGCCGAAAACTGGAAACGCACGTCCTTCCACGGATGGATAAGTGATTGTATATCCAAGCAGTAGAAGACTCCTCAACAATAAAAGCAGTGACCTACTGAAAATGCTGAATATGGATTATCACAGAGTCACTGTGCCAGTGAAAGAAGCCAGACAGAAAAGATTTTATATAAAATTCCAGTAAAAGCAAACCAGTTCACAGTGACAAAAAGCATATCAATGGCTGTCTGTGGGGGGAGAAAGGTAGGAGAGAGGGTTTCAAAGAGAGGACAGAAGCTTTCGAGGGTAGTGGCTATGCTCATTATTTCATGGGTATATTTATATAGAGGGTGCCAAGTATTTCTTACCTGGAATCCCATACCTAGCTAAACTATTACTCTAATGTTGTACAGCCTTCCAGAATACTTAACTTACCAAAGAAAGAAAGGAAATCAAAAGTGAAAGAAACATGGGATCTAGACACTGGAAGACCCTTGGAAGAGAGGCAAAGTGAGGTGACATGATGACAGGTGTGCAGCAAGGTGAGAGGAGCCAGTTCAATCAGAGCAGGTGGGCAGAGCGTAGAGGGACGCCAAGAGCCGGAAGACCTCTGAGCAAGATGATTTGCAGCTAGGGGGCAGACCCGCAGGCAATTCATCTGCAGGTGCTAATTGGGGAGAAAGAGCCCGAGCACATGGTGATCCTTAGGCACTTAGTCATTGTCTAACACTCCCCTCACCTGTCTTGTGCTGTCTCAATAAAAGGCTACTGCGGAGGTTGCTTGGGGCTACCCTGCAATCAAGGTTAACCGCCTCCTGCAAGCTTGTACTTCTAATCCGTGTCAAGCCTGGTTCCTTCCTGTTGCCATCGAGACCAGGGCCATAAGGGCTGCAACAGAGAGGCCCCTGCAGGGCTGGGGCTAAGGAGAAATGCTGCTAATACCATCCCTGCTATACTGAACCTTACAGAAAATACTATTCAAAAGTGTTCCTTGGAGGCCAGGTGCAGAGAGGCTCATGCCTGTAATCCCAGCACTCTGGGAAGCTTAGGTGGGTGGATTGCCTGAGCTCACAGGTTCAAGACAAACCTGAGCAAGATGGAGACCCTGTCTCTAAAACTAGGATTGTGGTGGGTGCCTATAGTCCCAGCTACTCGGGAGGCTGAGGCAGGAGGATTGCTTGAGCCAAAGAGTCTGAGGTTGCTGTGAGCTACGACGGCATCGCACTCTACTGAGTGCAACAAAAAGTGAGACTCTGTCTCAAAATAAATAAAGTGTTCCCTAACACTGATGTAGAGTTTGGGAAGAATTTGTGTTAGGAACATAAAGAACTAAGTAAATGAACAACAACTCCTCTTGCAAAAGACCATAAACTGTAGGCAAACAGTTTTCCTAAGAATGGAAATAGAATCAGACATGGACAGGATGTGTCCATGACCAAAATAACACTGAGGACTGATTCTACAAAACCGGTGAAGTATGTTCCCGGGAAAGACCGGTCGTGAAAGGGCAGGACGGCTGTGTGATCTCTGCTGAGGTCTGAGCAGGGAACGCCTACAGTCAAGCAATATAAACATACATGTCAGAAACATGGAGAAGCATTGCCCTGTGGGTGGGTGGGGGACTAACATGCTCCTTACAGGCCTTGTGATACTGTCTACCTTGTTGAATTAGTTCCCATATCTCATATTAATTATTAATAGGGGAATATTGTGGCTTGAGATTTTTATCCTGAATTTTCTCCTCATTAGAAACACGTCCTTTGGTGGATGACTTAGCCACTCTGAGTCTCTTCACTCTATAAAAAGAGAAAATACTTATACCTCAGAGGTGTGGCGAGGATTAAATGAGATTATACATGTGAACTGTGTAGTAATTAATCTCTTTTATACTGTATTCTTCCAAAAGAATGAAGGTGGTTTACAAAAGTCATTTAGTTTAGCAAGATAAATTGAATTAAAAAGAAAAATGCGGTAAAGTCTGGCATTCCGGAGTCATTCAGTTCCTTTCCCCCACAACAGAGGCAGCTGGCTGTCTGGGTGGATTTCATGAGCCAGTGTGGCCACTACGTGAGGCCAAGTACGTCCCCTCTGGCCCTGTAGCTTCCCCAGGGCCACTATGTAGATGACGGATTCAGAACATGTTCAAGGTCCTTTGAGGGTAACTGATTGGTAGTAATGTGGATTAAAAGCTCTTGTTGATACATGGATCTCAGGGATGGCTAGAATCTTTGAAAGGCCACAGACTAAACTACTAGATTTTCTAGGAGGACCAGGCCTTCAGAATGTGTGACAGTTATTAGGCAAGAAAATTGATTAATGTCATCATCAGTCTCCACTTGAGTGGGGTTTCCCAAAAGGATGCTGAAGCCCTAACCCAGTCCCTCAAATGTGCCCTTATGTAGAAATAGTCTTTTTTTTTTTTATTTTTGCAGTTTTTGGCTGGGGCTGGGTTTGAACCCGCCACCTCCGGCATATGGGGCCGGGGTCCTACTCCTTTGAGCCACAGGCACTGCCCTGGAAATAATAATGTCTTTGCAGAAGACCAGGTTAAGACAAAGTTGTTAGAGTCGAGCCTAACCCAACAACTGTTGTTTTATTATAAAAGGGAAATTCCAACACCAGCATGCACACAGGGAGACTGGATGGGGCAAAGGCCTGGGAGATGCATGTGCTGCCCAGGGTGGCCAGCAACACTGGGCGCCAGGGGAGAGGCCTGAGACAGATTTACCTGGCCGGTCTGGAAGGGGCCAACTCTGCTGACACTCTGGTCATGGGCTTCGCTCCAGCACTGGCAGAGAATGCATTTTTGTTCTCTCAGCTCCCCAGCTTGTAGTATTGTTTTTAGAGCAGTCCCCAGAAAGTCATGCAGTTTGGAGTTATTTAGAATACACAGGCAGGATGACCGGTGTCCCTAATTAAAATAATCCTATGAAAGCGCACCCAGAGGCTGTGGTCTCCATGCTCAGCATTTGTTCTCAATCTCTGCCCCACACCTTCCAGCTGGGGCTCAGTCCAGAGGCAGCGAACAGCAGGCAGCATCTCTCTGGGGTAGGGCGGCCTTGTCACCAAGATCTTGTCTCTCTGAGGTTTGGTCTTCCCAGTGTAACCCGTACCGCACTCCCTCTACTTTGGATCTACTTCTAGCTTTTAGGTAACACTCTGTTCTTATCATTTCCTTAATGTTCCATGTATTTTCTTTGCCTAAATTATATTCTCACTTAGTTCCTACAGTCTGGTCACTGTGACAGACACTAAGGCATACACCCCAAATATTGAATCCCATCTAGTACAGACGCAGTTAAGTGACTGCACCAGAGCTCTGACTTGGATGGGAATAAACTGACTGAAGGGCCCCTTTATAGCGAGAACCAAAACCATGTCACACATTTTCACAGAGCCTGCTTAAGAACAGGTAATGAAGCCTGATGCCTTTTATTTTCTGCTCAAATTGGGTCCAACAAAATGCCAGTCCCAGTGCAAGGTGCCTTCCCATTCTTGCTTGCATACCTCTCCCACTACCGCCCTGTGTTTTCCTTAGTCTTCCTCAACTTTACTCAACCAAACAAAAAGATAAAAAAGAAGAAAATGAATTGCACTTTACTTTTCTGTTTTTCAAAAAATGAGTTTTAAAACAATGGAAAGCTTTTGAAAAATCTAGTTTAATGCGCCTTACTGAGCACTGTCACTTTCAGAGGAGCATTTCCTCATATTTGTATGTATTTGATAAGCACAGAAGATAAAAAGAATTATTTGGAAAAAAGGTTAATCAAAAATAACAGAAGTAACTCAGTACTGACCCTCTACTTTTTTGTTTTCTTTCGTTTTGGGTTTTTTTTGTTTGTTTTTTGTTTTGAGACAGAGACTCACTGTGTTGTCCAGGCTAGAGTGCTTGGCATCATTATAGCTCACAGTAGTCTCAAACTCCTGGGCTCAAGCGATCCTCCTGACTCGGCCTCCCAGAGTACTGGGATTATTTTCTGTAGAGATGGGGGTACAAGGTGGGTGGGTGGGGGTTTCTCTATCTTGCTCAGGCTGGTCTCAAACTCCTGGCTTCAAGCAACTCTCCTGTTCCAGCCTCCCAAAGTGCTGGGATTATAGGCATGAACCACCAGGCACGACCTGGCCTTCTACTTTTTGAACTGCCACCTCTGCACACTAGACTGGACACGTCTATCGTTACCACACATTATCAGCACTATTGTTTTTACTTTTATCATATAAACTTTCCTTGTATGCTACCCACAACGTTCAGAACTACAGACATTGTCACCAGGTGGTTTATAGAGAGAGAAGGAAATCCGATACTAGAAAGAAAAAAAAGAAAGAAAGAAAGGGAAAAGAAAAGAAAAGAACTAGAACAGAATTGTTCCTATTGAACTTCTTAGCTAATGATCAAAACTATTAGATGAAGCATCTTTTTTAAACAGACAGTAGAAATCCTGGTGCAGGAAATTTGCAACCAAAACACACAAAAAGCCAGAGAACACATTGTAGCAATTCTTTGACACACAAGTTTATGTGTTAGCCTCTTGGCATCTCTAATTCTCTCTAAATTGCACAGATTTAAATTTGGTTAGATTTAAACTTAATCTCAGTAAGATAGTAATGTGAAAGTTGTCTTGCTTATATTTTAAAATTAATCATTTGTTTTAGTCTAAACTGAGACTACTACTAGAAATGTATTCTTAATTTTAAATACTGACTATGAAATATTAGTAACAAACAAAATTATCCACACCATGGGAAAGTTTATAAAATTCTTAAAATAATTAGCCAACATTTTATTATTCTAAAATGAATGTATCACCTACAGCAACTATTTTGAAGAAAAATAAAATTGTATCAAAGCCGTTGCTTAAACTAAACGATGCAATTGCACAGACATACAACAGAAGCAAGAATAAATAATTCTGCATTAATCTATAGGCCACAAGATCAATGTCAACTTGAATAGTGTAAATTTTTAGGACACCCTCGGTGTCAGGCTGAAAGATAGGCACAACAGTTCTGTTTAAGTGGCTACCTTCAAGTAACTTAATTTTTGTCCTAATAAGTTAGCAGCCATTTTTAAACACACATAAATTGAAAGAAAAATAATTTTTCTCTGCTTTCTTTAAAAAGCCATAAATCCTTACCGATGGTCCGCCCATAGCGCGGCGGCCTCTGCACCGGGCCCAGCGGGCCTGACACTGCTCAGGGCTGTGCGGCTGTTCCCACCGTCGTCACTCAGCTGACAGACAGGATGGGCTTGCCTGGGGGATCTGCCTGCAAGTCCACCTGGGGACTCCCGCATGCCCGGGCTATAGTTTGCATCTGAGAACGTCCGGCATTGCTGCGTTTCCCTCAAGATTTTAAAGCTACCCCGGTGGTGTCTCGGAGCTCACAGTCTGGAAAACCACAGGAGCAGGGACAAGGCTGACACCGGCCACGTGACGCCCAAGGTAGGCGTCGCGTGTCTCTTCTGTACAGTACGGACACTAATCATTCTGATTATCAAAACTAAATTTCTAGCGTTACGTGTTTCAAACAGAAAGCAAGTTACATGGTGAAATTCGCACTGCAACAGGGCATGGTGTGAAGCAGGATGAGTCCGGCTTCTGGAGACAGGCAGGTGGGTCAGCTCCAGCCTGCGTCCACGGCTCCCCGCAGGCCTGTGGGGCCCAGGGCCAGCTTCTTGGAGCAGGGTGGCCTCTGCTGCCCTGCCTAGGCTCCAGTTGAGGTTCTGCTGCGCCACTGCTGCGAAGGAAATCCTGCCTCAGTGTGTGACAGGGCACAGCACGGCTCAGCAAAACACACAATACAACACAGCTCAGCACCATCTAACACAACACAGCACAGCACACAATAACACAGCACAACACAATGTAACACAATGCAGCACCACACACAAGCCGTCCTGGCACCTGCTATGTGCAAAACGGTGCAGTCGCCTTGGGGAACATGGAGAGGGGCACGGGCTTGGGTGCCCCAGTGCTTGGATCACGAAAACCGGCGAGTCACCTGTGGGGCTGGAACCCCATGCTCCCCTGCCACCCGAGGAGCCAGGCTCACGTCCCACCCAGCAGGAGGAGCCTATTCAACAAATGTTCTTTCCCCTCATCAACCCTCAGGACTGAGATCTGCTTCCTTTACTTCCTTAATAACCGTGAGAGACAGAACAGCTGAGAAATGCTGGCATTTACGGAGCTGCTGGGAAGGTTCCCGGGGCACACTGTCCTCCATCCCTGTCTGTGACCTCAAAAGACAAAGAAACTTCCCACTGACCAAGGGGCAGCCTCTCCCTGCCCTGATCCCATAATCCACGTGGCAGCCCTGCTGTGCCAAATTCAGCTGGCTCAGTACTGACTATTCCTCTCCTAAGGGCCCAGAATTGTGTTGATGCTGGAAATTAAAATTAAAAAGAGAAATCAAGGCAGACACAGTTGCTATTTTCAAGGTGTGGTGATATTGGCAGCACCGGCCATGTGCTTCCTCAGAACCCACTCCACCCAGGGACAGCTGCGCTGCCCAGGGCTGAGCAGGGCCCTGGGCACACCACAGACCACACAGCAGGCTCAAAGGGCTCACCTTATTTTGGCTGCTAAGTTAAAAAAAATCCTAAAGTGAAGAATTCTCCATAAAGTGTTTTTGTAAATGTCCTATTTTTCTCAAACTTAGCATCATCAGAACTATTTCAAAAATAATAAAAATGTAAGCTATTCCAATTGATAGTGAACTTATCGTTCATAGATTGACTTAAAGTTGTCTGGTTTTCCTTTTATCATGTCTTAATGCACACAAATGATTCAATTTGAGCTGTGACTTTAATTTTATCTTTCTGCAAATAGGTACTACAGGTAATACATTCATTTTGTAATAAAAAAGTGTTAGTTTAATTAGTTTAAGAATTTTATGTGGTATCCCTTAGTAAATGAATAATTTAGTTTGTTATCTAAATTCTATCAATGGCATTGATGAAAAAACATAAATATATTTCTAGTTGTATTCTCAGTTTGAAAGATTAACATAACAATTTTTAATGAATATTTTAAAATTTTAAAGAACTTGTCTAGCTCTTATTTAAAATTTGTTTTATTACATGCTGTTCAAACAGATAATGAGTTCTTCTACAAGCACACTTTATACTTGTATCCCTAAATATGATGAATGCTGTCTTTATTATAATGGGCAGCAATAGTAACTTCCACAATACTGAATTAAATGCATTGTAGATAAAGTGCTGTTGATATAAGATAGTTTATTCTGTTCATGATGGTAGCACCATCTATATGCATGACCTCTTCCTCTCAAAGGAATTTGAAATCCCTTGGTTATCAAACCTCTTTACAAGGCACCCCCTTTTTGTAGATGACAATATCAAGGAACTTGGTGGCTAAGTAGCAAGTCATTAGTTGTGATTATTATAGTTAGGACTTATTGGGCAAAATCTTCTTAGTCATTTTGTGGGGCTAGTACACCAACTTTCCAAATGCTGGCAAAGTATCCTTCAACTAGTTGACAGGAATTGGCTTGCACTATATTTGTAAAAATGGTACAGACTTCGTCTACGTAAATGCAAACTAGTTTGGTAAAATTAGAAATCAGAAAGACAAAATGTATAACTCTGTTTAGCCCATTCTTTAAACAAAATCATGTGTGGTGTTTGCTTCCTGGGTTCCACATTGACTGCTCTTTGGGAGAATCAAAATGTATTTACGGTCAAGAAAGTAACCATTTAGAAAGTCAAAAATAAAACCAGCAAATCAGTCCATCTTTTCCATTCACAAGATTCTAATAATCCAACTCAAAAATTGTATCTTCTCTCACTAATTGTTTTTCAAAAATCATCTGATTTGAACAGTTAAGTGAGAGCTCTCTATAAATAATAAATTCCTACTCAAATTTAAATGATCTAGACACAGCTTCAGCAGCTACTTACCAAAAAATCACACTCAGGCCCATCTCCTAACACAGGTCTTCCAAGTGTCACCCAGGTTTTGCCTCAAAATCTCCTAGAGCATGCCTAAGAAAGGGCAGATCCCTGGGGCCCAGCAGAACCCCAGTGCCAGGTCTGGTCAGAGAATCCAAGTTTGTTAGTAGCGCTGCTGGCAATCCCATGCGCCCTGCCACTGAGAGGCCATCACCCTGGAGAAAAATCTCTACCAATTGGGAGGAAGGAGCCATTCATTCAAAACAAAGCAGTTATTTTATCATATACACTTTGCTGATGTTCATGTGGCAAGCTTCGTCCACCCACGCGGAAGACAGAGACAGCCTGGGGGTCTCATAAGAGACCTCCCCACAGAGTTTTGATAGAAGCATGGGGAGGGCTCCAGCCCCAGCACAGCTTTCCCTCATTTCCCTAAATTGGGCATGAACACTCAAGTAGCATCTGGCATGTATCTGTGTCACACAACTGTGACCCTCGATGTCCTATGTTCCTGTGTGACAATTGGCTGTACCCATCAGATGGAGAGGCTTGTCGGACAATTCTTGCATTCCTGGCACCTGGTAACAGGCTGGACACATATCACATCCTCCTAGAATAACCTGGATGTATAATGCACTTACAACAAGCGTTTGTTAAGCAGAGGAAAGAATGAACATGGTGACTGCCAAGTAACTTTAAAGAGAAGTCATTACTAACATCGATGAAGGGGAAGGCTGTGGTTTGTATAATTACCATCGTTTCCTACCTAGACCAAACTTGACACTCCCTGTCCACTTCCTTCCCTTTCTTGAGGGCCTCATTATTTGCGAGGCGCCGTGTGCACCTTGGACCATGTGTCCCTGTGCTGCTGGTTTTATCATTTCTGTTTTCCATCTGAAGCAGCAGACTCAGAGGTAAGGGCATTCGCCCAAGGACACAGAGCTGGTCTGTGATCAGCTCCACTGACAAGGAGGAAATGCTCGTGGCCAGTTTCCACACGGATAAACTTCACTTTCAGCTGGGACGCAGCAAATGGAGCTCCTGCTCCTGCATCTGGACGCTCTCACTGCTGAAGCCCAGGCTCTCCACTGGCTGGAATTTCCCCCTCTAGGTTGAGCTGCTTAAAGAATGATGTTGCCAAACATGCTCACCTACATCTCCTCCTATTCTGATACTTAGAGATAAAAAGACAAGTTGGCCTCTGCTTTGAGTTTTTCCAGATTGAATTTGGTATCGCTACTCCCCTGTTCACAGGCTTCACATACCTGTGAGAACCTCCGCCCTCCCAGCCCGGGACTCAGTGCGTGAGATCCCGGGTCCGTTTCTCAGCTGCAGAGGACTTTTGTTCGTGTATCTCCCCAGCGTGTCGGCCTCACAGAGAGCGCTACTGCTGCCACTAAATATCATCTCTAGTTAGCATTTCCGGGGTGCTCAGAGGGAAACAATGTCTGGGTGATGACTCTTGTCAGTTTCCCCATTGTCAGACCCAGCCTTACGTTCCTCCACACTCACAATATTTCCCCATTGGGAACACGCCTGACATTGCAATTTCTCAAAACTGCAGCTCTGCAGTGAATGCCTAATTCCTGAAACTGCAAAATCTAACAAAAGCTGATTTTTTTCCACTGATTTGACTGGCTGACTATTTCGAGGCTTTGCATGTGATGACCTGCCACTCCTCACAAACAGCATCTTTAATGCACCCACATGGTGGTTCTGAAGTGGCACAGGGCAATTAAATCCTCCCCAGCCGCTGGCAGGGCATTAAGAATTACTCACAAGGTCCAGCATTTCTGCCACAGACACACTTTCCCAGGTGGGTCACACCGAACGTCTTGCCAAGCAGCTTTCTGTTGCTTGACTTTGAACCCAGAACCCATTTCCAACACAGTGCACCGATGTCATCCAGGACAAGCCCCAGAGACCTCAGTTCATTCTCCTTCAAAAAACTGCTCTCTCTCTGACAAGTGAAAAGCTCTCTCCTGTTGACAAGTGAAAGCAAATTAAAGGGAAATATGGCAATTCTCTGTTCTTTTTCTTTTTCTTTTCATTATTAAAAGTTTTTTCTTTGTCCTTACATGTATCACTTGTTTGGGTTCTTCATACATTTTTCGATTCTGTTAAAACTCTCCACGGCGTTATTTCAGCACATATTCCCAACCTCACCTCTAAGGAAGCCAAATTTCTCTGCTTTCTTTCCTCGTCCCAGACCTCACTCCCGACCTTCCCCACAGACTCCAGGCTCATTCCTTTGCCAGGGAGCGGTGAGGAGGGACCTCGGCGCCTCGGTCCTCACCCCACGGGCTACCAACAAACGGTCCCAACAGCTTATCCCCCAATACTGCGTCACACACGCCCCCCAAAACACAGATCAAGGGCTGCAAAGAACCCAAGATAAGGCGAGGTTTTCTGCAGAGCCTAGGGAGGAAGTCACTGGGAAAACGCGCAAAGACGCGGCCTTTTGATTTTTCCGTTTCTTATGGAAATTGATCGCGGTTATAAGGCAGAACCTCCCCGCAGAGCGCTGAGACTCTCCGTCCTCGCGGACAGGAGATGCAGGTATTTACCAAGGAGAAGGTATTGGCTGGGCAGCGCGTCGCACACCAACAAGCCCCGCCAGCACCGGGGAGGCTCGCGTGCTGCGCCCCCCTCGGCGCCAGCTCGGGGACTGTCCCCGCGGTTCAGAGGCTCTTGCCCGCCCCTCCCCCGCCACCCTCCAGGGACCGGCCGGGGGCGAGCCCTGCCTCCCCTCCCCCCTCTCTTCGCGGCCACTTGTTGCGGCCCAGCCGAGACGCGCTTGTTCCGCTGGCTGATTGTAAAAGGGTTTGACTTGCGGCTGACCCCAGGTCAGGACTTTCTCTCCGCTAATCCTGCTCTCCTTAAACAGAAAAACACTGCCCTCGTCCCTCGCATCAGTCATCTTAATCTCCGCCCCCGCCCCGCTGGCGGCGGACACCCCGCCTGGCCTCCAGGGCCAGGCCAGGCCCGAGCCAGGCGGGCTCCGGGCCAGCGTCCCAGGCCCCCACGCCCCCCAGTCCGGAGCCCGCGCGGACGCGGCTGCTCCCAGGCACCTGCCAGGTCCCCACTCCACCCCGGGACGCAGCGTTCTGGGGCCGAGCCAGGCGGCCGGAGAAGTACAGGGCGAGCGGGACGGACAAAGGCCAGGCAGGAAAAAGGGAAGTGAACGAAAAGCAAGTCCACCTGGGATCGAAGTGGGAGGGCGCGAGAGTGGGGAGTGAAGAAAGAGAAGTTGATGGACGCGGTGGAGAGAAAAGAAAGGCGCAGGGCGAGAGGGAAGCCCCGGGGAGTGGTGCTCGACCAGGGTCCGAGGCCGAGCAGGGCAGCTCAAGGCAGGGCGGCGGGGCGAGAGAGACCCCAGGAGTGACCAGGCCCGGGCCTGGGCTGCAGGGCGCCGCCCGAAGCCGAAGCGGCTGGGAATCCAGGGGCGGGCCTTCGGGTCGCGACGGGCGCGCAGCTGGAGAGGAAGGGCGGGCGCTGGGAGAGGCGGGACGAGCTCCACTCTACGCCCCCGCCTCGCCTTAGAGCCCCGAGAGGCGGTTCCCAGCCAGGGCACAGAGCAGGAGCTGGGGGCGAGAGTCCCCGCGTCCGTACTTCCCAGCATGGGCCTCAACGCCCGCCCACCCGCCACCCCCACATTGCGGGACGCGGCGGGGACACTCGGACCGCTCCTCGCCTCGTGGGCCCGCGCCCCCCTCATTCTTCTCCATCTGGCCCGGCCTTTCAATCCGGCCTAATAGTCACTCTGGAAAGGGAGCTGCGCCAAGGCCAACTCCGCTTTCCAGAAGTTTCCAAGGAATCAAACCTGTGATTAAATTCTGTTGTGACACTTGTGCAGTCCCAGGCTGCGGACGCGTTGGGGGTGGGGGTGGAGGAGGGTGCGGGCTGCGGCTAAACCTGGGGGGCATTCCGTGGGGCCGGACCCGGACCTGGGCCGCGCCTTCCAAGGCACTGGTCTGGGATGAGGTCCTTGAATTAACCGGAATTTTCTGGAGACAGAAATCTGCAGTGCCCAGTCTTTGTCGGGGAAATGAATGCGTGGATATGAGTGATTCTTCTCCCACACGCACGACTTTAATAGACCTATCACTCACGATCCCGACACCCATCTGCACATCAGGCGGCTGTGAGCGAAACTCTTCTTCCAAAGTAATTCGTTCCATCCAGCTGCCAGTGGGTTTCCTTGGGGAGGAGGCTGTCAAAGTCTTAAAAACAACAAAGGGGCCAGTGGGGTGAAAACCAAAACAAAACAAGGTTAAAATCAAACGAAAGGAAATCAAATCAAACTAAAAACCACCAAGCAGACAAACCACTGCACCCTGAGTGGAGAAGTCCGGGCTGGGCCCATGAGCAGATGTGTGAAGAAGTCACAGAATCCGGCGAACTTTGCTCCAGGCCTCGAGAGGGTCCCATCCACGTTCCCTCCAAAACACCACCCTGTGGTCTGGAGAGCGAATGAAGTCATCAAACAATAACGACCTTGCTCCAGCGCGTCCTGCCGAGTACTGTGAGCTGCACCTGGACAGACTAGGCTCCAGGGTCAGGGAGTGAAATACCCAGGCCTTGAGCAATGGTTTCTCCACTAATTTAAATTGGAGACACAAGGATAGGATCTCAATCGTGAGACAAATCCCAACTAATCTCTTTTCCTCCCCTCCCGTGTTGCTTTTAAATTGAGTCATTAAAGAATTTATATGCTTTTTCTATGTCATTCTAATCAACAGACAGAAGGAAATAAGATGGTTGGAGCACCTGGCATTGATTGTGGGCGCAGGAATTGCCAAACTGTAATTCCACCCCGCGGGAGAGTAACCCACAGCTTTGCCCAGTGCTCCAGGCACACTGGCAAAACTTGTTGTTTTAAGTGGGCCCCCAAGTTAATAACATGTGTGATTAGCCCAGATTTAGGTGCCAATAGCTGCACATAGAAAGCCCAGCACACACATGGGTGAGGTGGGTCACAGGTTGAGAGTGGGCATTAGAGAGAATTCTTCCAAGTCTGTACATTTCAGAGTAAACATGGCTCTGGAAGCTCCTGGTGAGTTCACAGGGCTCTATAGAATTTCCCCAAGTTTCTCCTAGAGGGCATTGGTGTGGCACTTGTTGTCACACTATTTCACGTGTTGTCGCGCTTGGCAATCCCTTTGCACACAAACATTCTTAGAAACAACCGTTTCACAAAGAATCAAATTGCTAAGAGGAAAAAAAATGAAGAAAAAGAAAAGACGGGGGACTTTTATTATCTTGTTAGAAAGCAGTGGACATTATTCTTGGATATTTTGCTATCACTTTAACGAATGAGTGGTTTAAGCAAAATTATCAAAATGATTCCAAAAAAATTACACATATCAACTGTCAGATTAGCATTATACTTAAAGCTATTCTCAAATGCAGGCTGAATTTGGTTCTCATTATACTGATGGCTCAGGCCCACTTTTGGACGGACAGTCCATGCTCATTCCAGGATCAGAACAGAGGCTGAGAGGAGGGGAGAAGCTTAAGGCTGCAGAAATCAACATATTTCAATCTGGATTTAAAGAGTCTTTTTTTTTTCCAAAAATATAATTTCATCTTAACATCATGATTAACTTCAAAATGTTTTTGCTACAGTATAACTTTTAAATGCAATATTTAATGCTGTCAGATTACTTGAAGACAAAGTTTTACAGAAAACTTTAAATTACAGAAAACTGCAATGTACCAATAAACACCTAGAAAAAAATATAATTAAAAAATGTAAAGCATCAAACAACCTCGAGATCTCTAAGGAATCATAAAAACGGCATTTCTTTCGTTCACATCTGTTAGCAACTTGCATCCCAGTTCACGTGGGGGAAGGAGGGCCGTGGATATTTTGTTGTGTGAGACAGAAAATCCAGCAAAATTATTTTGCCCAGTTCCCAAAGAGAAGGAGGCAGAAGATGGATGGGGGCTCAGCTGCCACATATTTTGGTTCAGCAAAGTGTGATTCCTTGAATTTATTTTCGAATAAATTTTGCTGGCAACCTTAATTGCTGAGGAATTGGGGGCACCCATGGCCCCCACAGAATTTGCCCCAATCCTTGGCCTACTTCCGGCACAGGATCTTCCATTCCTCCTCGGGACCAAAATGCCCTGCAGATGCAGGGCCAGGTGGAGGGCAGAGCTTGCTGCAGGGAAACCCCAAACCCTTCCTTGCCGAGCCAGTCCAGGCCCGACTAAGAAGGTACTTTTGTAATTGTTCCTCATTCCACATTAACGCTTCAGCTCTACACAATAATTTGTAGATTTTAACTGACTTTCCTTCCATTGAATAAAGCTCCATGAAAACCCCACCCCCAGAGTCCTGGGGCCCGATACTTCTTTCATGCTGATAATTTCTTCCTGTTCTTACAGAGTTACTAATTGTACTCTGAACTCATAAACCTGCGTATAAAATTAGCACGTTTCAAGTTTATGGGAGAAAGTGGGCTTTTCCTCTCTTAAATTTATTGACTCAAAAAAAAAATTCAACACAATTTTGGGGGGATTCTTTCGTTTTTTAGAAGAAAGTCTTTTTTGGAAACTATGTACATAGTCTTCCTCCTCCTCCCCACACCACAAGGTCTAAAATAATATTTCACAATGCATTTACAAGAAATAATACAAAAAAAAAAAAAAAAGGGAATGCTGAGATACAGAAAGTTTTACAAAACCCAGAATATAACTCTGCCACCTGAAGGGTGGTGATGGTGGTGGTAACCTCTTTGTATAAATTAACAAACCAACCCAAAAGAGCGGTAGCAACTACATAAACCTTGGTAATGTTTGGATCTGCCTACTACTTTTAAACAAATTAGACCAGCTCCCCCTTACAGGTCTCGGGCAACCCACGCAGCCAGGGATGAAAGCGCGCCGGCCGAGATACAAAAGTTGGCATCGCTCCCTCGCTTGGTTCTTTTTTTTTTTTTTTTGTCTCTTTGTCCCCTCCTCCGTGGATGATAAATACTGTACAAAAAGTCTCAATAAAACACCCAAGTCCAGTCTAAAATGCAAGCCTTGTGTCAGCGCCTGGTGGTCCCAGGAATTCCTGAAAAGGTGAGCGGGGGCGGGGGGATGTGTCACTTGGTGTCCGTCTCCAGCGTTTTCATTTTACAAGAACGTGGAAACGTCTGTACAAAAGCAAGGCCACGCCGGGTCCGGCGGAAGCCCCAGTGTGGGCCGAGAGCTCAGCGGTCACAGAGTCGCTCGCCGCGGACCGAAGCGTCCCCGGCGTCCTGGCAGCGCTAGATGTGCGTCAGGGGCACCGTGCCGTTGACGCCCGCGCCCGCGCTCTGGTAGTGCTGCGGCAGCGAGTGCAGCCGACTCTGAGCCGCAGCCGCTGCCGCCGCGGCCGGGTCGCCACCCTCGCCGGCGGGCAAGTACATGCTGATCATCTCCCGCAGGTCCCCAGGACACGGCGCCCGCGAGTGCGCCGGGGCTGGCGGGCTGCCGCTCGGCTCCGACTTGACCAGCGAGCCCAGCGCGCCCAGGGCGCCCGACGACGCGGCTGCTGCCGCCGCTGCCGCCGCCACAGCCGAGTTCTGGTGTGCGCCGCCCGCGGCAGCGGCGGCAGCGGCCGCAGCGCCGTAGGGGAGGCCGCCGTAGCCCGAGGGCGACGCGCTCATGTAGCCTTGCGAGTTGGAAATGGGGCTGTACTGCAGTGCGCCCATGTCATAGCGGTGCATGGGCTGCGGGTTGTGCGGGTGCGCGTGCGGATGGTGCGGGTGCGGGTGCGCAGGGTGCGCGTGCGGATGCGCGCCGCCCGCGCCCGGGTGCTGCCCGTAGGCCAGCTGCGCCTCCTGCATCATGGCCGCGGCCGCCGCTGCCGCCGCCACCGAGCCGGGGTAGGCACCGTTTGCCCAGCCGTTGACGTGCGCGTAGCCGCCGCCCGCCGCACCGCCCGGGCTCTCGAGGCGCTGGCCCACGGCCGCCGCGCCCACGCCCACGCCCATGGCCACCGCCGCGCCGCCGCCTCCCGCGCCGGCTGCGAGGAGCCCGCCGGCCAGCGAGTACTTGTCCTTCTTGAGCAGCGTCTTGGTCTTGCGGCGCGGCCGGTACTTGTAATCCGGGTGCTCCTTCATGTGCAGCGCGCGGAGCCGCTTGGCCTCGTCGATGAACGGCCGCTTCTCGGCCTCGGACATGACCTTCCATTCGGCCCCCAGCCGCTTGCTGATCTCGGAGTTGTGCATCTTGGGGTTCTCCTGGGCCATCTTGCGCCGCTGCCCGCGGGACCACACCATGAAAGCGTTCATGGGCCGCTTGACTCGGTCCTGGTTGGCCTTGGCGCCCCCGCCGCCGCCTCCCCCGCCGCCGCCTCCTCCGCCTCCGCCGCCCGCCCCGGCCGGGCCCGAGAGGTTCGTGGGGGCCTGGGTCCCCCCGGGCGAGTGTAGGTCGGTCTCCATCATCATGCTGTACATCGGGGCGGCTCGCGGGTTCACTGGCACCACGAGGAGAGGGCCTGGAGCATAGACGGCCAGGTAGGGGTGATGGAGAAGAGTTCAAACGCAGGGAGACGGAGGGGGTTCCTAGAGCAGAAAGAAGAATGGGAGGGGGGTGGAGGCAACAACAACAAAAAAGAAGCGAAAACGCACGCACTCAATGCTGGTTAGGCTGGCAGGTGTAAAGTTTCTCCTCGTGCACAAACCACTTGCCAAAGAGGCCGATGGTCAGGGTCGCGGTCTTCGCCGCCACCACAGCCCAGTCGCCCTCGGCGGAGAGGTACAAACAGGTGCAGTAGTGATCAAGTTGCGGTTGCACTTTCCCGGCCAGAGCGGTGCGCTGGGCCCGGCCCGGGGTTTGCCGTCTCCTCTGCGCCGACAGCCGCCGCGCGCTACCTCCTTACTCCAGTGCTTGGTCCTCAGCGGCCTCCAACTCTGGGGCTGTAACTTCTAGCAGGGCGGCGCGCCGCGTGCGCTGGGCATGTGCTGGTCCTGGGCGCTCGGGGGGGAGCCAGTTGCCGAGGGGGAAGTGGAGGGGGGCCGGGTGAGGGCGATGGAGGTGCAGCCAGGGAGGGGGGCCAGGGACAGCGGAAGGGGCAGGGGCGGGCGGAGAGGCCCAGAGAGCCGGGATCGCCGAGCCCGGGACTGACTGCCTGCTGCCTGCCCGGAGCCCTGCGCTCGGAGCGGAGGCGCTCGCGGGGCCGGCGGCGCGCGGGGCCCAGCAGCCATACGCCGGGCCCGGGCTGCCGTTAAATGAGCGCGCCGCGGCCAATGGGAGCCGGCGGCGGCGGTGATTTGCATGGCGCGCTGGCGAGTGACGTGGGGAGGGAGTAGATACACTGGGCGCGGGCGGCAGAGCAGGGAGGAGGGGAGGAAGGCGAGGGGAGCAGGGGCAGGAAGGAGGGCGGAGGAGGAGGCCGGGGAGGGGGGTCACAGCCACCCCACTTCCTGAGCGCGCGCGCGCGCCGGCGGAGGTGGCGGCGAACCCCGAGAGCTCGCCCTCCTAGCTTCTCCCCGCCTGCGCGCTCGGAATTATTAACGCTTGGGTTTAAAACCTAAGACCAAGAAAGAATCACTGGGGTCTGGGGGTAGAGAATACAGCCCAGCGCAGGAAGAGCTAGCTCTTCCTGTGTCTCCACCAGCCAACTCTGCGCCTGGAGGGAAGGGAAAGTTGGAGATGGGGGCCGGGACGTCGCCTTCCGCTCTGAGTGCTGAAAAGGAGGGACGCGCCCCTGGACACAGGACAAGGTCCGAGGGTCATAACCTGAGGTTTCTCCCGCCAGGATCGGGATGCCCAGTCCCTCCCCCCTCCTTCCCGCTGCGCCGCAAGTATTGAAGTTCTGCAGTGCCCCCTCGCAGCCAAGGCCTCCACAATCCATGCCCCAGAATTCCGGCATCGCAGGAGCAATTGTGTGGAGCCCGGCTACTCAGCTTCCTCCACCGCCAGCCCTGCACTTTCGGGGGCGGGGTTGATGGGCTTGGGAGTTCCAGTCGTGTTCTCTTCCCAACCCGGCTTCCTACTCTTGAAAAGGAATTTCTAGGAAGGCTGAAACCAAGATCTATCTCGAATAGTTACTCAACAATACTTGAAAAAGTTTGTTGAAATCGCAAAAAGAATGATCTAGCCCACGCTTTTCTGGAGAGAATCTTCCACAAGCTGTTGCCTAAAAACTGGGAAAACTGCGTGAACTGCGCGGGGCCCACCAGAAACGGAACGGAAGGTGGGGCCTCATGACCAGGCCACAGATACCATTTACTGCATTATGCAGAGGCGAGGCTGGGTTCATAGCATGATCAATGCATTCACCTGCTGTTATAGTTCTCTTTTAACTTTTTATTTCTATTTATGAGGCAGGGCCTCCATGGGTCACCCTGGGTAGGGTGCACTGGAATCATCATAGCTCATAACAGCCTCAAACTCCTCTTCTCATTCAATCCTCCTGCCTCAGCCTCCTAGTAGCTTTCTCAAAATGTTTTTGCCTAGGGGCACAACAAATTGCCAAAACCAATCTCAATGCTGTTGTGCTCACTCTACTGTTTCCACCACAGCCATATGGAAATGGCCCAAAGACTTCTAGAAAACTCCTGTGTTCCTCCTGTGTCCTCAGGGGGGTGCAGGGAGCATTTCTGTTTGCACCCTGAGCTGAGGGTGCTTTAAGGAGATGGTGATGGGTAAAGGGGAGACTTAACCAAGCACCACGTGGCTGACCACGCAGTAGAAATGCTCACATACCCATGTGGTAACAACAAGGGTGCAATAAGGGTGGTTAAGTGTGTTGGACAGTGGACATGTGACACCTCTCCTTTTTCTTTTTTTCTATTAAAAAACTCTGAGGTTGTGAATTTCTTGATCCTGTTGCTTGTTCAAGGTACAGGAATAATGCTTTTCTTCCTCTCAATTACTATGATTATTACTGTAGGTTTTTTTATTGCAGGGTTGCTGCAGTGTGCAGTGCGACAGCAAATTGATCTCTGCAGATTAAACTGCTTTCATGTCAGGCCATTCAGCCTTTAATAGTAAACTCATCAAATAATATACAATTATATTAAAAGGAAACATCATTTCATGTTTATTTTTCACCAGATATCTAGGTTATAAACTTGGTTTTCAACTACCTTCTTATTACACCAATTGAGTTTGTTAAATCTTTTGATTTGTTTCATGCGCTACCTACAAATATCGGTTACATTGTGAATGAACAAAAAAAAGGAACAAGAATATTGTTTAGGAATGCTATAGACCCAGTTTTTCTTTGATAATTTAGGAGGTGATGGGTGTGCAGCGAGAGCCAGTGTATTGGGAAAAGTCAGCAAGACTGAAATAAAGGAAATGTTTTACAAATTATAAACTATATTATCCACTTAGTAGTTGAAAGATTTCTTTCCTATGCTTTTCAATCTAGATTTTAAACTAAATAGCTTAAGACCCCCTGAAAATGCTTTGTATGAATCAGGCTTGGCACATTATTTTCCATATCAATGGGGGCAATTTATTTTATAAACACCCCGCACTCCAGTGTGCTTCACAGGAATGCTTTATGCTTTGGGGAACTTGGATAGCTAGCTGACTTTGAAATGGTCTAGTTTCTTTCTACCATAGTCCTGAAAATTGTTTCCAAATAACGACGTTACCCTTGTTTTTCAGAGCATCTAAATAGGAGGCAAGTGGTGTAGCATTGTATGAGATCACGCTGGTGCTCAGCATTCAGGCCACTCCCCAAAGCCCTTTTTAGTGAGATGTTCCTTGGGCCCAAGCGGGTGCACGCTCATAGTGTGTGCCCACCTGCACAGGTATTAAACCTGAGCTGTCGCTGTGACTTTTTGCCATGTAATAGATGATTGACAGTGGCAGGGCACAGCATGCCAGCCCCCTGTGCCCTCTGGCCTGAGAAGCCATGTTGGCTCTTTGTGGGCAGTGGCTTCTGGGAGCCTCAGTTTTTTGCTCCTTCTAACCTCTCTCTGCAATGACTTTTTGAAAAGAGAAAAAACTGCCCAAAACAAGTTTGAAAAGTAGCCCCTTCACTCCCCCCCAATTGGCAGGGGGCTCCTTCAAGCTGGTTACTTTTCTGGAAGTCTAGATTCTTGAGGATTTGAAGACACACGTCCCCTATTTTCAAGGAATGTCAGAGAAAGTTGAGAGCCCCAGACTAAGGATTACTTTCACTGCTGATTGACCAAATATGTTCTTTAGCAACTCAGAAATTTCCTTGTGCCTCTTTGCTAAAAAAAAAAAAAAAAAAAAGCCATAGAGAACATCAATTTAGAAATGTGGATAAAAATGCTTTTTGTTGTTTTATTTAACCTGTGGCCATTATCCTCAAGGAAAACCCAGATCCAAGCCACCAGTAGAGAAATTATATCCACACGTGGATACATATGTGTAAGTGTGGATACCCACACATGAAGCATGCATGTGCCTCCATATGTGATGTATTTAACCCATTCTACAGGAATTCTTGGCTTTCAAAAAAATTGAATCATGAGTTTTAAGTATAACACCTTTAGATTAAACTGCAAATGTGGAGTAACTAAAACTGTTAGTTTCCCCCCACCCCATGATTATGTTCCTGACAAATCTCGGAAGCAGAGACAGTCCCTGTGGATGGAATTCCCAGCCCTAGCGACCTTTAGGTGAATCCGACTTTCAGGCACCTGGAGATGGACCTTCGGGGCCACTCTCAGTTCTCAAGCTCCAAGCAAGAAGATTGGACACGTTCTGGGGGGCAGAGAAGACGAACTCCTCCTGTCTTCCCTTGCTCTAGCATAGACTGTCTGTCCAGGTGACACGGTCCTCCGAGGGGTAGTCAGACCACGACCTGTTGCCCTCCCACAGGTCAGGTCCAGCAGCCTCCGGGGCCTGCAGGAGGCCGCGTATGGGCGCTTCCCATGACCTCTCGAGAGCCTCGGGTCTCAGGCGGCGCTCTAAGGTGGAGACCAAGGTTAAAGGGTGGCGACTAGTGAGGGAGCAGCCAGTTTCTAGGAGGAAATTCCTAGACAGAGAGAGGAGTCTGAAGAAGTCGGCGAGGGAAGCGTGGGAGAAAAAAAGATCCGTTCGAGGTCACCGCGGCCAACGGAAGGCGCAGCTGGTGCGCAGTGTGGGACGAGAGCGCGCGTTTCCCGAGGCGACAGCGCACGGCCGGGTTAGGGCCGCCCGGGAGGTCGCGGGGAGGGGCGTGGAGCAGAGGCCGGGTTTCTTTTTCCAGCACTAAGAGGCGAGAACCTCAGAGGGCGCAGGCCCTGGCTCTGGGCTCAAGCCGAGGCCCGCGGCGCGTCTGCGCTGACCGTGAGGTGGAGCGGGTCGCGATCGCCGTCTGCTGGCCGCCGCCGCCCTCGCGGAGCCTCGGGGACCCGCGGCCCTCTGCCGGCCCGGCGCCCCTGGCTTGCTCCTGTAGCCAGAGGCCTTTTCCAGGGCTGGGGGCGCGTTGAGGTGGTTGCGCTCCAGGGCGCGCAGGTTATGGCTGTTGGAGAACGCTAATCTCTGCTGGGTCCTTACTCTGCGCCCGGGCTAACTTGGCTCCGCTGTTCCGAAACAACGTGGAAGGAGCCAAAGTAGCTGTGAAGTTTTTTGTTGGTGTTGATTGATTTTTGTTTTCAAAGAATATAAATTAAAATAAATAAACCCAGTCAATTAAGGTAGAGGGGGTGCGTGGGAAGAGAAAAGAAAGAAACACTCGCAGGTATGGGACTTGGAACAACCCTGTGCCCTGCGAGACTCAGCAGAGCAGGGCCGTGCGTTCGTTCCCAGCGTGTAAGCACGCAGTCCTTTCCTGCGACCTAAGAACGCGTCCTGGTTTGGGGGACTGGTCCGGTGGCATCTGTGGGAAAAGGGCCAGTGAAGTCCTTCCTCTGGAAAGTAACCAAGACTTCTTCCCAGCGATTAGTGTAGGGAGCCGAACGTTCCCAGTCGAGAAGCAGCAGCACTGTGCGCGCGCGCGGTGGTGTGCGCCTCCCAGCTCTCCGGGTGAAAGCGTTTGGAGAAGCTCTGGGAGCTTTCGAGTAGGGGCTCACCCTGTGAGCAGTGCTCACACATATAATTCAAATTTCACAGCTGACCTGCTCTGAAAACCTCAATCAGCTTCTAATTGAAGGGAAAACAAAATATTGCTTCCCTACAGCAGAGCTAACGATTTAATCATTATATCAGACATTATAGCTTTTAATTAGGCTAATGCTGATACTGTATGGAAAGAGATAATTCAACACAGTTCTTGATGAATTCTGTAATTGGGTTAACGGCGGAGCAGTTGGGGGAGAGACGTCAATATTCAAGCTGCGTCTGTAGCCACCAGGTTTATGAATGAAATGGAAGACACGTAGAGAAAAGACTCGAACCCAAGAGGACATCGCGCCCTCCGCCCCCACGGAGCCGCCGGCGCTCGGAGGCAGCGGGCGGGAAACGCCAGCGGAGCTGGGGAAGCGCCCGATGCCAAGCCACCTGCCCCTGGCTGCCAGGCCCCTTATTTAAAGACAAACTTTCTGAGAATCCTATCCAGGCCTACCTGACCGTACGACCTGGCGCGGCGGGAGTCTCTCCACCTGTACCCACTTAGAGAGAACCAACCGGCGGACCGGTGGGCTGGGCACAGCTGTAGCGCGGTTCCATCGGTGGCCTTTAAGACAGGAGCTCTAGCCGGGCACCCACCCCTCACAGCGTCCGGATACCTGCGGGTCAGGCACCGCGTCCCTGGCTGAGAATCAGCCTCCCGCTCTGAGGCCCGGTGGTGTGCGGAGCGCCAGGCGCCTCTGGGCAGTACCCGCTGCCCGTAGCCCTCTCACGCTGTCGCCATTAGCGAGGGGTCGGTGGGGGAAAGGCGGCTCTAGTGGGGGCCTAGGCCTAGCGTCTGGCGACGTGGCCCCTTGGGTCTTGGTTGAGCCAATGCCGGGGCCCAGGGGCTGCAGAGGAAGATTGGCTAGAGAGCCAGAGCCCGGGGTTGCCACTTCCTCCACCGGTCTCCAAGGGTCCGGCAATGAGGGAAGGAAAGAGGCGTTCAGACTCGCGGCGGGAAGTGGATGGTGCGGGGTCTTCCGTGACCCTCCTCTCACCCTTCCATCCTTCCTTGCCAAGTATGCCGTTGGGCTAGAGGCGATTTCTGGGTCACCCAAAACTCGAGCTCTGCAGCCTGCATCGCCCAGCCCCTTCCTCGGTATGGCGCGTGCTGGCCCAGGGCAGCTGCCAAGGCCGGGGACAGAACCTCTGAGATTTGTAGGGTCCACACGAGCTGCGCTCAAGGTAGTGAACTGGCGGGGTTGGGACTTGACCAAGCAGAGGAGATGGTTCTTGAGCCTCGGATTTTGAAGAAAATGTCGCCTCCAAAATTTGGATGGGCTCTTAAGAATAGTCGCACCTTCCGAGGTTTTAACCCAAATGTTTTCAGGGTATGATTTTTGCGTATTTTTTATATTTCTATACATCCTTAGTTCTTTTTCTCTTAGTCTTTCGTTTAGCTACGTCAGTGCAATATTCCCCTTCCAGATAAATATACTGTATTGGGATCCACCCTTGTCTTGAGTTGTCAGTAATTACGGCAAAATTAAATGGGTCACTGCTAAAGTTTCATCTACACAGACCCCCATAATTAACAGTTTGAATATACCTTTTTACGTTGCACAAAAGTTGTAATTTTCTAACGCATGTTGTTTTTTATTGATAAAGAATGCTTGTGTTAGACATGATAATAAGAATACTGAGTGCCTTGTCTGAGCGGTGGCTGCGTTTTGTTTCTTTCTAAGCTCGTATGTAGAGTCAGAACAAGAGTAAACTTTTGTGAAAATGGGGGAGCTTTGTAACTATTCACATTAAGATTTATAGAACATTAACTTCCAAGTATGTGGTACATCTGGTTAAGCCACACTCCTGAAAAAAACTGCAGAAGCCAAAATTCTCAGACAGACAGACAAGGCCAGGTGCTGTTCCCTGGCATGAGGAGAAGGTAGATTCTGATAAACCAGGCTGCTCTCCCGCTCATTCTGAAGAGATCAAAAACCGAGGCAACCTGGTAGCCTGCTCACGTCTTAGCCAGTCAATGACCAGAGGCTGTGCAAGAAAGAGCAGCAGTTAGGGGTAAATGCAGCCCTTTCTCCTGCCCTTTCTCATCAGCCCCCAAATGGAGAAGGCATCAGTCACAAGAGGAGACAAGTCATAAGGAATTTCTATATGAAAAGAAATAAAGTGAAATCAGAGATGCTTTTTCTTACAGGCCATCCCTGTTATTGCAAATTAGATTAGCTACACAGGCTTCAATATAAACATGACCCAAGTTCACACCAGTGAAAGACCATCCACTCCAATCTTTGCTTTCATCGAAGCATCTCACATAAATTACATCTTGTCCTTTAATACACTTTTCAATGAGATTAAAACATCACTTTGACACAATTTCAAGCCCTTTCAGTGACATGGCTTGCTTACTGCAGAAAACAGCAAATGGGGGGAGGTGGCTCTGTTGAAATCTTCAGGCTCTGGATGGGGCTTTAGAGCTGCACCACCACCCTGCAGGCTGCGCTGATAGAGGCCCCAGCCCCATCTGAACACCACTTATCTTACCTCCAAGAGACAGAAACCAGCTGTCCTGATAGCAGAAGTCAGATTTCCTTGCTGTGAGGTGGAGGCCTGGACACACAAACCTTTTGGGGGACATGGTTGTATTACACATCTAGGCCATCAGCCTACAGGCAGGAGGAGTGGGGAAGGCCATCAGCTGGCCACTTAGGGTCACATGTCACTAGTTTCGGGGACAGTGGACCAGTAAATTAGGTAGAAGTAAATTAGGTTTGGCAGAGTAGAGAGAAGTATAACCCTACTTTAGACTCTGTTTGAACCCTAAATATTAACTTAGGGCCTGTGAGAAAAAAGTGGGCATGCGTAGGTAAATGTTTTATAAAACTGGCTAAAGGGAGAGTTGCACCTCGCCCTGCTGGCAGAAATGCACCCTCCTGGCTCCTGGGTGCCAATTCCCCCTTTGTGTACAGACTAGAATCACTGGCCCTAGGGAGTGGCAGGGTCCCTAAACAGACAAAGGACCCCAGAGAGGATTTGGGTTTCAGGGAAGGAACTCTATGCCTTTGTATTTCAGCTATCTAAAACTGTGTTCCAGGCTCAGAAGACACCGGCATAGCTACTTTTGGAGAAGAGGATGTCCACAGCCCACCTTCTCTGGAGGCTATATTCTCTGCCCACGCACAGACTGGCCTCTGCCTGGAGCCTCCTTCCTCCGACCAACACAGCCTGACCGCGCAAGGTTTTGCATCTGCCTTGTCCTTGCGAGGAGGGAGATTCCCCTCAGCTGGCCTAGCTGTCCAGGGCGCCAGCCACCCCAATCCTATCCCTGGGAGCTGCCTCCCCCGCCTCCCACGCCCGCAGGTCAGGCTCTGTCCCGTCTCCCCATAGAGATAACCAGAGCCCGAGCACTAGCCACCTGTTTGTCCCGACTGGACACGCCCCCGTGTCCCCCTGTGTGCCTGCATGCACTGGCCCAGTCAGCCGGCCAAGGCCGCCTGTCGCTGCTGGATCCAGGAGAGACACTGCCCTGCTGGGGGAAGGAAGCCTAATGGCATCAGGGGCTGCTGGTGGGGACGAACTCCCTTCCCGTGGCTGGCCTTGATCACACACGCACCATAGCCCAGCTCCTGGAGGGACTGGCCGGCGTTGGGCGCTTACCCTCCTCTGTCCGGGGCGTTATCCACCCTCCTGTGCCCTAGGGGCGGCGGAGCAGGCCTGGGGTAACAAGACCTAGTCCAGGGGAGAACAGAGCAGGACTCCTCTTTCCAACAGCAGCAGACGGGAAACGCCTTGGTCCCGGCTACCTGGGAAGCCTCACTGTCCATAGCGGTGGCAGGGACTGCTGGGGACCCTATGAGCCAACGGGGTGCCATCGGCGTACCGCCCCCTCCCAGCCCCCTCTTTTCACAAAGAAGCTCGCAGAACGCCAGCCCCACTACACCCCCAGGAGATCGATGCATAAAGGGAGCTTTTAATGGGTTAATTGACTGGCGGCCGCTATCGCGTTCAAACACCTGTTTCCTGCCAGGGGAGGTGGCCAGCCGGGTCTCAGCCCGGATCGATAACCGCCAGACCAGCCCCGCCCTGCCCATGGACGCCAGCAACAGCTACCGCTGAAAATCCATTTCACCTTTGAAACTTCCTGACCTTCCTTTCCACCAGTGGCTCAAACCCGCAGAAAGAGCGGGAGGAGGCGGGGGCTTGCAAGCGCTGGCGGGGGACACTGCGGTCTGCTCACACGGGACGGAGGCGCGCGGTGCAAAGGGAAGCCGACCGGCTGCTATTTCGCCGGAGGGAGGATGCGCCGAGGGGGCTGGGTGCCCGGGCAGGGGTCACCCCCCCTAAGGCGGCCCACTCAGCAGGAGGGGCTTTGGGGCACTCCAGACCCCACCTTGGGGCTCTCTCCACTCGCCGGCGACGTGGAGGCTTCCGCCGCGGCACTGGGCCTCGCAGACCCGCACCGGGTCCGAGGGCGTTCTCTGCGAGCCTGGGGCTTGCGGCTCACAGACTATTTTTCCTGGTAGCAGAATTAATACAGTCAAGTCCGTCGGTCACTCAAAGTTAAATTGATTCTTTGCCCAAAGCACCTCTCACTAAATGGCACACGCTTCAACATGTTAATTTTTAAAACGTAATTTCAACGCTTGGATTGAGTTCTCGGCGCAGCCTGGCGCAACCAAGGGCGAGAGGGGGAACGCGAGCCTGGGCCTCGGCCGGGACGCAGAGCGGGTTCGGAAGAGTGGGGACTGAACGCAGAGGGGGTTCGGGAGCGTGGGGACTGAAGTCGGAGGGGAGCTGCCGTGGACGCGAACCTTTCCCTCAAATCTGCTGGCTTGATCCCCCTCTCCAGAAAGGGCTACCCAGAGAGAAACTGAGCCTGGGTCCATGGGGTTGTTGCCAATCCAAAAAGCCGAGGATGGCGGGAGGAGTTCACTTACAGATAAGAAAATGACAAACGTACCCCCACAGGCAGTGCGCACGCCATGGTGACTACATGTACCCACCTGTTCTCGACTGAGAACCGAACGCTGCCGGCACAAGTCACCGCAGACACGCCGCGCCCTTCCCCAGCACCTCTCCCCACCAGGTCCCCCAGCCCCGGGCCGGCTGAAGCCCTCACGCAAGTTCGGGACACACTTACAGTTAGTTCCTCCGCCAGCTCCAGCGGGTCCCCACTGCGGGTCCGGCGCAGCCTCGCCCCCAGCGCTCCGCCCTCCGGCACTTCCCGGCGCCCCAACGCATTCCCGGCCGGGTGGTGGCCCCCCTCCGCACACCGAGCTCGCGGCGGCCCCGGCCCCCGGCCCGGCCCGGCTCCAGGCAGCGCCAGCCCCGCAGCCGCGGGCGCCCGCGCCACGGGCACGCACACTCACGCGCACTCACACGCGCACCCCGCTCGCACACTCACTCGCTCACGCTGTTCTCTTCTCGCCGCGCGCGCGCGCACACACGCACACTGCCGGCGAGAGAGACAAGAAAATGAAATTTATTATTGATAGAAAAGACTTTAAAGACAATTTCAAGTCATTGTTTCTCTCTGGAAACAGGGGGAATCCCTCCACATAATGAAACGTCTTTTGTGTGGCGCCGAACAATACCAAATAAGTATTCTAATAAATAGCCACTTTTTTGTTCCTACTCGACAGTGAATAGCATTGAGCAGTTGGTTCACGAGCAGCTGGGACGCCGTTTTGAGCTGGGAGGTGGAGCCGCGTCTCCGGCCTCCTCTCCTCTCCGCTCCCCCGGGCCCCCACCCCCCTCGCCCGCCCCCTGCCTCCCGCCCCAGGTCCCCGGCCCGGCCCCGCCGCCGGCCCGGCAGCCGCGATTCCCGCCCACGGCGAAAGCGACACACACATCCCTCCTTCCCTGCACCCAAGTGCCTCCGAAGTCTCCCACCACCACCCCTAAATAGATGGCACGTCTGTCATCACCGGGCTACCTAACTCTGCTAGCCTTTCCCGATCTCTGGGTGGGAGGATGTCACCCGCCCCCCACATCCCCAAGTCCTGAGTCAACTCGGTCATTTCCTAGGGTCTATCAACGCCGTACCCCCATCCCCACCCCACCGTCTTCTCTCAGGGGCTTGGGGACAGCGTTCGAGCTTTGTCGCCTCGCAGAGGGGACACTTTGGCCGAGGGCGCGACCGCTCCAGGTCTCCCCTGGGGACAGCGCCGACTGGCTATTTCCCTCTCCTTTTTCCTCTGCTGCGCTCTCTTCAATTCGTCCCCGGCCCCACACACAAGTGCCCCAGCGACTAAGGGCAGCTGCCACAGGAACAGTGTAAAGATGAGCGTTGTGGACACAAAGCTATCCAGGTAGAAGTCGCCTGGGCCCCCACGCCCCGAGCTCCAGGCCCTTACTGCGGGTGGGAGCCCCGGGACCGCGGAGTGGGGCGGCTCGGGGACCGCTCTGCCCCTCCCTCCGAGGCGGAGCCCCCGCCCCCGCGAGTAGAGCCGGGCTGCCCTACGCGCCTCGCCCAACGCGGCAGGAGGCGGAGGCGGCGGCCTCCCGGAGCAGCCGGGGCTGGAGGATCATGCGCCGCGGGCTCTCGGTCTCCGCTCCCTCTGCCCGCACCCCTCCCCCCACCCCGTCCCCAACTGTGTGACTCTCTCAGCACTGCGGACTTGAGGCCGCCTACCCCCCAACTCCTTGGAAATGTATCAAAAGAGAAATAGCTGCTTTCTTGAAAATGTTGACCCCACGTTTGCCCGAGGGACTTGTGACCCCCTCCCACCCAAAGGAGAGGAGTCTCCAAGTTGAGCGCCGTGCGCTCACTACCCCGAGGTCTCTCCCGAACGAACGCGGGGTAATTTCTTTTTCATTGCCGGCAGCTGCAGTTTGCAGGCGATCCTTGTCTGTCTGGCTCTAATCTCGCAGACAAAAACCCCACATGACTTTTACTCAATGGATCTTAATCTAGAGAAACATTGTGTCATTTGCAAATTATTTCTTAATCGGACTAAGCTATTTAAAAGTGCAAGTAGAGGACTTCGTGTTTTGGAAGTCGCCAGAGAGCTCGGATGTTGACCAGAAAACTCTTCCCAGCGGCAGCTTCACCCCAAAGACACATTGGTCTGTCAAATGCAAAATAATGCGGGTACATTTCTTTATTGGGGGATTTGTTTTTAACTCTACTTTTGAGAAGCTGCGTTCCCCTGAAGTTTAAGGTCATTTAGTTCAGTCATCCGAGATGTCGGTAACAACAGAAAGAGAAAAGTTTGGTCCTTGACATTTTTTTTTAAAAAATCAGTTTTGTGCAGGAATCTCCTGGAGGGAAACCGAAGACGCGTTGGAATTGGACCTATTCCAGCAGACACCCTGAAAGCTCTTTCCTTTTGTAAGGAAAATGGAAACATTTTGGAATCCAGATTTAAAACTTTGACTTATATTTTACATGTTAAATCACTGAAAGATTGGGTACAACACTGCATAAAGCTTCAAAACCTGCAAATATTTGAATGGTTTTTGTAAGCCGAGCAGCTGCCAGTCAGCCGGCTTTGACAGGCTGCCACAATTTTGTCACTTAATAGCGGGTGTTAGGCTAAGTGCGGAACACTCTGGCAAACAGATGTCAAACCTGTATCAATGGGGGTTGTGAAGTGGAGTGTTAACCCGTATGGAGGTCTCGGCACGGGAACCGGTGCGTACACGAGTACGCAGCGCAGCCAAGGCGAACGCTCCTAAAAGTTGTGGCCAGGCCCTGGGCGTTGCAGAGGCGACCTCGGCGTTTATAAAACCAAGGACGCATCGGCGGAGGCGAAGGGGAGAACGGGGCCCGCACCCCGCTGCCCCCCTGCAGATGGGGGTTGCTCTCTGCGAACCCACGCCTGCTTCGTGCGGGCGCGCTCTGGGCTGCCTCTGTCCGCCGGGCGAGGCTCCCAGCAGCAGCCCTTTCCCGCAGCCTGTTTCCAGACTAGGGGTCGCCCACAAAAGTCCCGCCGTCCGAGCCGAGCTGGCGATGCGGCCGGGTCGCGAGGCCCAGAGCCAAGTGCCGAGGGGCGCTGCAGAGTTGAGCGTCCGGGTGGAAATTAGAAATTAGCTTTTCCTCAGGGCTAGTGAAGAGCGACGTGGGCCAAAGAACAAGGAGGCTTCGCACAGCGAGGCAGGGAGGGCGGAGGCTCAGAAGAACATCTCCTTTGTCCAGGCGCCCGAAGGCAGAGCCCTGGGAGCCAGTCTTGCCCCCCTCAACCCCATGAATTCTCCTCTCCCGGCAAATCTGTGCAAGGAGAGGACTATTCTGCTTTAAGAATATTTACAATGACTCACACAGAGCTTTATTTATCTTTGAAATGTCTTCCCCAATTTTTGTCTTTTGCTAATGCCTTATCCGCGCACAGAGCGCCAATGTTTACACGTCCCATTACTATGTTTTTAGAAGGCAATGCCCACATCATAACAGATTACGGATTTCTAAGTTTTTATAATACGGAATGTGTTAGACTTAGAACATAATCCACATTTCTCCTTTCCTTTGAATAACCATCCTGCCAGCTTTCATTTTTGAAACTTAAACTTGAGTCTGGGAGGCCAAGCTGCATTTCGATTTTACTACGAAATGTGACGACAGGAAAATTTGTCCTTATGCAGATTCATTTAAAAAACAATTCCCAGGGCTTTCCCTGAGGTAAGTGACTTGGTTTGCATTGTGTATTTCTCCATGATAGGTGCTTTAAAAATGACTAAGCATCTTTAGTCTAATAGCTATTTTATAATAAATGTAGGTCAACACACTCATTTTAATTTGCTTTACTATATAATCAGCCTGAGACCCCCATTCTTATGTCCCATGAAAGCTCATAGTTAATAAATGCTGAAATGAAATCCTTGTTTCTAATATTTTCATTGTTAGAATATAATAAAACTCTTTATGACCTCCAGAATCCTTTAAAAATATACAGAACAAATATTCTACTGGGTGGAGAAGGGGGTGAGTTGTAAAGATAACTGACAGCTCTCTGCACCATTGATTTTAATTATATTTTAATGGAAAACTATAAGGATTAGATTTTTAAAAGCAGTTTCCACAGGTCCTTGGGATTAATTCTAAACATACAGGAATGTCATGTATTTTCGCTTTCTGACCTGAGTTCATGATTGTTGCACGTAAAGGTGTCCAAACCTAGAATCCTACCCGGTCTTCTGAAATGCACTGCATTCTAGGAAGGTGGGCTGAGGCAGGAGCAACCCTGTCCTGGTGCACAGGTCGTCTCACTTCCTGCTGAGAGGTGGAGCTGGGCCCCAAGCAGCTCCTTATTAAGTAGACTTATTAAGATATAAGGAACGTCAGTCTTTTCGGGGAGGGATAAGCGAATGTCTGGAGGGATCACCAGATGTGCAGTGAGTATGTGGTGGATGGAACAGTATGGCTGTGGTGCAGTGTGAAGTGTGCAGACTCCAGGGGCAGGGGACAGCTCTAGGAGGAAGATGCTTCAGGTAGAAGCAGGGCATCTCAGGATGACACCGCCACTACAGGTGGAATTCCAAGAGGTGAAATAACATCTTAAACCCATGGTGAGGAATGACAGGAATCTGTCAGAGCCAATCCCAACCTTCATGTCCAGGCTCTACTCGCTTATCAACATCACAGCAAGTGGTTTTCCTTCATGTTGTTGGGATTCACCCTTCAAAAAATATTCTCCAAATTCAAGAACTACCTACTCTGTGCTAGAGGTAATAATTGCACTCTCATGGTAGTATTTTACCCAAGGATTTAAACTGAACCAACTGGTGAGCCTTGAAATAATGAATTTCTTGGGTGTGTTAAATTTCTGTACTTGTGATTAACTGCAGCATACTCCCTTCCCAGCTCCCAGCCCCACCTGTCTCAGCACCCAATCCACATAGCAAGCCAGATGCGATTAGGACCATGTCTGCAAACAGCTGGATGGGAACATAATTGAGCTATCAAAATCTTCTCCAAATCAAAACCGAACAGGGTCAAATATTTCATTTTATCCCAGCCGTTGAATATAGTGGCACGAGGCTTCAATTACTGGAAGATGTCACCCAAGAGTTAGTGTGTGTGGGGGGAATAACTGGAGTACACTAAGGAGGGGCCTCTGCTGGAACATGCTGTATACAGCATTGATCATATATGACACCAACATGCTACATTTTGGATGTTATGATATGCAGTGTTATACTATTATTATATATAAATGAATGTCCTCAGTCATTAATAAATTCATAACTGAAACAAATCTCATCTGAAAAGTTAAAACAAGTTTGTAAAGTTTCTAATATTTATCCTGTTATGCCTATTTGGGCAATGTGCACATGAGTAGCCGTGACCATACTTTGAAACCTTTGTTTAGCAGGGCTTGAAGGCCTGTGTGGTGGTTGATACTTAGCAGGTGTTCAGATATTTATGAGTGAAGAGATTGCAATGCGGGCAGGCATCAGGGCTGCACTGGAGCCTGCCTGTGTCCTGCTGCTCAGCGCTGTGTGCTCCTGGACAGGCCAGTTACCTTCTCTAATGCTCAGTTTTCTTATTCTCCATGTGAGATATTAAGTCCTGCATTGTAGGGTTATTGTGACAACAAATAACGGAATGAACTGAAATCACCCGAAATCTAGCACTTGAAAAATTACAATGTTACTCAGTTTTCTCTCACTTGGTTCTCTGGAGAGACCCATTCACTACACACAGCAATCAGAAAACATTTTGTTTCTTTAGGGGACCCCCTGGTCCGGCTGGGGCACATCTGGGTGTGGTGAACATCTCCTGGCCACAGGTTTTGATTTGCAGCACCCCGGCTCAGGCTGCTTGGACGCGTCAGCACTTTGAACGCTCCAGTCCAAGATGAATCTCCCTTCTTAGAACTTTTTAAACATCTACAGCCTATAGTGAAAATGCAGCCTCCATTACACGCTTTCACATGTGGAATCCAATTGGCTCTTTTGAGGAAATAGTGGCTGCATCTTATAAGCTGCATGGATGAGGCCTTGTTGATTGACTTGAATTAAAAACAAATTGGGTACATATTCCCTGTTTCAAAGCTATAGGATATGGAGGCTTCACTCCTTATTTGTTTGGGGAGCCTTTCGCCTGAGCCATTCATTCATTCACTCACGACGTTTTACTGGTCTCCACCTTGTGCCAGGCTGCATCAGGCCCTGCAGGTGGGAATGAGCCCAAAGCAGGCTCGTCTTTGTCCTCAGGAGTGGCATCTGGAGTGGGGGAAACCTCTGGCTGTCTCCTGGGGCCAGCTTTCTCTGTCCTCTGTTGCTCTCCCTTCTCTCCTGGTACATATTTCTTAAAACTTGCTTTGCTTTTGTTTTTGTTTCTGGTGTGAGTTTTTCCTTCTTTCCTTTTTCCTCTTGGATCATGCAGTGAAACTGCAGATTCCATGGGAGGAAACGTGGTGAAATGTTTTTTTTCTGGGACTGAGCCCACATGGTGCTAAGGTCTCTGTACCATTCTATCTGAACTTCAGTTCAGTTGTTGCTTGTTGAACTCGCAGCTGTTGGGATGAGTCACTGGGCAGGTAGTCACCTTCTGGTTCTCCATTTTCCAAGTTCAAAGGCAGTAAAGCAGCAGAACTCATTGGCTCTGGATACCCTTTCCCAATCTAATGCTTTATGGCTCTAGAACTGAATAATTGAATATTTTGTGATGGTTTGAAACTCCAGGATTTAATTTCTTCATCTGTGAAGTGGGTATAAAAATGTACTAGCCTCACAGGAACATTAGTGTTCAAAGAGGAATCCGAAGATTCTAAACATGTTTATCATTATAGAGAACTTTGATTCTAATCCATGTTATGGGGTGATAAGGCGGGCAGATGACAGAGGGGCCCAGTGACACCCCTGTGGAGACAAGTGCTTCCTGCTATTTGAATTTTTGCAGCTCTGCACAGTACTGAGTATTAGAAACTCAAAGAGTGATTTCATAAAAAAAAAAGTGTAGTTTATACCAAAATGGAATAAACCCCCTTTTGAGTAACAACAATCTGCATAAATGCTTTAAGAAAGCCTATAATTATGATAAAAATGTTGCTCAAAGTTAAAATTATGAAGCAATCAAGATTTATAAACAGTCTCTCATCGACTTTTAATCATTCTTTCTTTTTTATATACAAACTGTACACAATATATGGTTGCAATATATCATGCTATACATTTTATTTTCAGTAATTTAGCTGAGTAAAATATATGTGAGGTGACACTGAAACTAGGTTATATGAACATGATTATGGGCGAGTAGCGGCTTATAGTGTGGACACACACGCGCGCGCACACACACAAAGATGGTCATGAATCTTTTTGGTATCTTCCACAGAAAAGATGCATGCTTTTACTGTATCACAATTGCTTTAAATTTTTAATAGGCCTAGTTCCTTTTGCAATAGTTTCGAAAGTATGACATGCCTATGAGCATTAACTCCTTTCCCTGCCCAAAGGAATATTTCAATTGCTAAATAATAGAGGCCAAAATTGACCAGATTGATCAATATTTAGTCTATATTGGGCAAAAACTGTCTAACGTGAGTTACTAGAAATAAGTGATTTGGTGACCATGCAAAGCCTGAGCTGGCTCATGAATTTATACTTGTTGTGCTTGGTGTTTGCCCATCAACGACTTCAAGATGTGTAAGGTTAAATCAAAGAGTGAAACATAAGGACAACCTTGACATCAATAGACATTTATTAACTGGCATGTTTATATCAGGGATCCCAAAAAGATTCTGGAAATATCTCCAATAATTGCCTAAGAATAGTATCTTGAAATAAAACCATTTCTTTTTCCTGTGGGATGCTCTTTCTTGACTATTCTTAATTCTTTTTATCTTTTGACTGTTCTTAATTCTTAATATCTATTTCATTTTTGTCTCAAATGCACCCTAGAGTTCTAGCCTAATCCACTTAATTGTGGTTTCTTCACTCAGTTGGTCCTTGCTACATGAAATCAAACACATTAGAGTGAAAGAACTAACTGGCAAGGTATAAAAAGACTTTTTAGGTAGGATGTCATTATCTGAAGATCTGAAAGGGAAGAATTAACTATTAACACTCTTGTATCAATAAATACTGACCTGTCATACATCGATTTTTTCTATGGTAAATGTCCTCAACTAGTCTTGATGTTCTCTGAAAGGATTATCTATTCTTGTTTTCCTGAAAGACTCAGATACAACAGATGTGTTATCAGCAGTTAGAGTTGGCACCTGCATGTGACAGTTTTGTGAACTTGATCTTGGTGGAGACATTTCAGTGCTGTTCCCTTCCTCTGAGGGTACAATCCAGGTTCTTAGCACTCTGCCTACCTTTCCCACCTCATCTTGGCCTTACATTTCCAGGCACCAGCTGCCAGCCCAACACACTTCCATCCCTGCCTCGGGGGGCTCCTCTGACCCCAGCCCTAACCCTTTGTCTGGGTGTCAGACGCTCTTTATCTCTTACAGCTTTTTGTCTGACCTAGTCATCTCTCAAGTTACTTGTTCAAAGACGTTCTTTCCCCTGTCTAAATTGTAAAAGTAAAAGTACTCTTTACTTTTAACACATAACATCTATCCCAATTTTAAGCCCAGATTTATTTCTGTGGTTATTTTTTTAATATCTGATACTTCCCCCCATAGGGGAAGCTTCATGAGGGCGAGGACATTGATGTTTGTTCAACACTACATTCCTAGTGCCTACCACCTTGTAGTCACTCTGTAAGCATTTGTTGGATAGATGCAGATAAGCAGTAAAGGGCAGCTGTCTGGGACAGAGAAAACTGGTACTGGAATACAGCTATGAACAACTATACAATCTGACACAGCATATGAAGCCATTGTCTTCCTACAGTGGACAATAGGCATTCACACATGACCTCTAAAAGGTGGAAAATGCATGAGGTGTGTCCCATGCCCTGGGTTCTGCCTAAGACCAATTCCCTGGCCATGGTGCAGACGGATGGGATGTAAGGAGGACAAGGTGGTCCTTTTAGGTTGAGAAAGCAGAAATCAAAATTCTGTGTACCTGAAGTGGTGCAATTTGTAGAGTGTAACAGTAGAAAGTAGAGAGCCGTGGGGTGAGAGGTCTGTGGCTGTTGGCCAGGCCGTCAGATGCTGACCAAGACTTGTCAGGTAGAATCTGGAGGGGATTGAGAGTAAAAGCAGAAAACTTGAGGTTTAACAGTGGGAACACTATCAGAGTTCCAGTCCTGCCAGGGAGGAGAGATCTTCTAGTAATTAACATGACTTGAACACCTGTGGCATCCAAGTGTGATATCAGAAAGAGTCCTTGGGAGTTGGATTACATGCTAGTGTAAGGCAGACCTGTTTTAGTCCTGCCCCAACAAAATCAAGTACCAACGCCTGTAAAGATACACAAGGTATGCAGAGAGTGAAGTTAAGTCTGCCCAAGTTACAGGGGCTTGGGAAACACTTTGGCCTTTCACAGATAGGCACTAACAAAGCATAACACCACATTCACAGTGATCCTTCAGTCATTAAGCTATTTGTTATCATAAGAGGCAAAATGGAAAAGAAAGAAGAGAAGAATAGAATCCAGAGTCTCTACAACATACTATCCACAAAGTCTAGTATCAAATTAAAAAAAATCACCAGGCATTTGAGAAACTGGAAAATGAGATCCACGGTCAAGAGAAAAAGCAGTTAACAGAAACTGATCCTGAGACAGCCCAGATGTCGCACTTGCAAAGATTTTATCACAGCTTTTGTAACATATTCAAAGAGTTAAGTGAAAGTACAATCCTAAGTGAACAGAATTGAGAATCTTAGCAAAGAAATAGATATGATAAAGAACCAATGGGAAGTAATGGAGCTTAAAAAGTACAGTAACTGCAATAAAAAATAACTAGGTAGGCTTGACAGTAGTTAATTTGAATATATCAACAGATAATCATCCAACATGAAAAACAGAGAAAAATAAAGGAAAAAATGAATAGAGTTTCAGGGACATATGGGTAACATCCATGTAACTGGAAGCCCATAAGGAGAAACAAGTGAAATTAAGGCATATGTTTTTTTTATGAAAAAATAGTAGCCAGATACTTGCTTAATTTGATGAAAAGCATGACTTAGAGATTTAAGGATCTTATCAAACTGCAACAGGAATGCATAAAATGTAGGACAAACACACCTAGGCACATTGTAGTTAAAACTGCCAAAAACAAAGATAAAGGGAAAATCTGAAAATTATCCAGAGAAAAAGACACATGTACAGGGCATAGCCGACTTCTCATGAAATACAGTGGAGGCCAGAGGACAATGGAAGCTGTTTTTACAGTGACAGAAGAACAAACTCAGAAGTCTGTCCACCCACATCAGTTCTATATGAAACAAGCATCTCCTCCACAGGAAAGCTGAAAATTGACAATTTTCCAGTGAAAACTGACAGGATTCGTAGCCGGCAGGCCTGCACCACAACAGATGCTAAAGGCTGCCCTTCAGGAGGAAAGGGCACAGGGGTGCTGGCATCCACAGGGCAAGTGAGGAGCCACAACAGTGTCAAGTAAGACTCTATTTATTTCTTCCTGTAATTTACTTAAAAGATAAATTAGTGTAGCATTGATAGATGGTCATGGAGATGGAATAGAGCTTGGCTTTGCTAATTCCAGCAAGTGGAGTGTTTATTTACAGAGAAAGCAATAATGAAAGAGAGAGAGAGAGAGGCAACATGAAGTTGATACTGATAACATGTTATAATGATGTGAGCTGAAGCACTGGGACTTAGTGAACTTTCTGAATGTCTGAACTCAATCTTATCAAATTTCATGAAGATGAAATGCCTATTACCTTTCAGTCTGAAACTGGGCTATGTCTGAGAATTATTGTGTTTTTCCAAGTTACAATAAATACTCTACCTTCTTTGTCTTAATAAGTTGTTTCTCTATTGATTGACTCCCCAATCTTCCTAAGAGTCCTTGAACGCATCAAAGACAAGGGGCCGAAACGTTGAGTGAAGAATCTGGCCCGTCTTTACAGACTGAGATCTGTTTGCAACATAAACTGAGTATTACCTTTCATATTGCTGCCCAAGGGCATTTGAAATCATTTCTCCTCAAAAGAAGTTCATGGAAAAGACTTTAGAGCTGAGTAGTTACTTGACTCTGGACCTCTATGTACAATGATAAAATAAAGATGCATTTCTTTAAAGAATAAAAAAATAGTAGCCGAACACCCACTGTAAGTAAGACTTCTGACATTCTTTCTTCCTCCCCTCCCCTCCTTTCTGTTCCCATCTTCTCTGGATAACTGACTATTTTTGGTAATGAGGTCTCCATTTCAAATGAGTTACAACGTGGAATGGAAAAAAGCACGCTATATCATTAAATTCTATACTTGGAAAAAAGAAATACACCATTAGAATAAATACACTATTGTCTATGGGGACATCTAGTTTCCTTTTTTTCTTTCTTTCTTCTTTCTTCCTTCTTTCCCTTTGTTTCTATTACTGTATTTTTTTTTTGCTACTTAACAATTAAAATACAATTTTGCTTTACCATCCTCATAGGTTTAGAGGTGCCACACATACACACCCGCACACACAGCTCTCTCATCCTCTTCTGATGAGATATACACTTACCAAGGTCTTTTCCTTGAGGCCATGGTCTCTACCTTTCTTCCAGCCTTCCATGAGGTGTATTCTCAAAAACTTAAGTTCTATGTACCAATAAAAAAATCTGAAAAATGTGTTTCATGTGCCAGCTGGACAGTCATTTACAGTGACAGAAAATGTTGTCAAAAAGTCAGGACTGAACTAAAAATGTTCTCTAACTTACATTGACGGATTTACTTACATTTAAGCAAATAATTGGAATATGATTAAACATTCTTTTTTATTAGTACAATCACTGATATCTCCATATTATCCAACGGCTTCCCATCAGAACTTTGTGTCTTGAAAATGAAACCCTCTGTGCCCACACCCAAGTACCACCTGGGAGCTTTTCCAGAGCAGAAGAAAGGCATAAGAGGTGGGGGCGAACCAGGCGTGCATGGAAAGGGCCTTGGGAAGAGCTGCTGCATACACAGGCTTTTCAACCAGCCTCTCAGATTGAATAGTGTAGGTTTGGGAAATAGTTTTAGAGAAAACAGTGTTGTCACTTGTTTGTGACAGGCTCAGGCAATGAATCCAAAAAGAGAAGTAAAGAGTTTTTATACTGTCTTTGATACTCTTCTGGAATGTGCGTTTATACTCAAGAGTTTCACACACACAAAAGATTGTTGTATGTTTTACAAGAATGATAAAAAATGCATTATGAGGTTCCACCAAGTTCACTATCCAAGACAAATTCCTAAGTATTTTGGGTCTGACTGCTTTGGACGTTAGTTTAGCATATCAGCGCAGGGATTATTTAACGTATATTCATTACTATCCTCTTACGTTGCTTTGTCTTCGCTAAAATATAAACTAGTTTTACTGATTTAAAAATGTAAACTTGGCTTGGCGCCTGTAGCTTAGTGAGTAGGGTGCGGGCCACATACACTGAGGCTGGCAGGTTCAAGTCCAGCCCAAGCCTGGCAAAAACCAATTAAAGCCGCAAAAAAAAAAAAAAAAAAAAAAAAAAAATGCAAACTTGCTTTAATCTTACATGCTTCCTGAATAACTGGACAGCTGGGTTGCAGACACTGAGGAGAGTGAAGAACTGGATGAAGTGAAACCCATGAGATGCTGTTATGGGCCAGGAAGCAAGGATGGGTGGGGGCTTATGGCTACAGACCAGACACAGTCAGCCTCTAAATCAATTTTACTTCTCTTCTCTCCGGCTTTCTTAAGCTATTATTTATAAGCAGTCAAATTTTATGGTTGGAGTAATTTGTATGAAATATGCAGTGAAAATATACTCTACTCATGGATTTCTCTACTGCTCCTGGTTGCCACTCATCTTTGGAAGAATACCTTTTTGCTTGCACAAAACATAGATTAAAATATTAGCCTTCAATCCTGTCTCTAATGCAGAGCTAAAGAGAATGGATTTTGAAGTTAGCCAGGCCTGTGTTTAAATTATAGCTCTGTTCATTAATCATTGTGTGTTTTTGGTCAAGCTAGTTTATGTCCTTTTTTTTTTTCAGACAGAGTTTCACTTTGTGGCCCTGGGTAGAGTGCTGTGGCATCACAGCTCACTGCAACCTCAAATTCTTGGGCTCAAGTGATCCTCCTGCCTCAGCTTCCCAAGTAGCTGGGACTACAGGCACAACTACCTCCACAACTAGCCGGTCAACATCCTGGCGGGCGTCTGCAGTCCCGGCTAGTCAGGAGGCTGAGGCAGGAGGATCGCTTGAGCCCAGGGGTCTGCAGTTGCTGTGAGCTGCGACGCCTCAGCACTCTACTGAGGGTGACAGAAGGGGACTCTGTCTCACAAATAAATAAGGAAACGTGAATCAAAGCGATTGCTTGAACTCACTCTGGAGAGCCGGGCAGGCCCAGGCACCGCCTGAGAGTCACGGGCCCCATTCTCAGTACTCCCTCGCCTGGGGCTTCCACCACTCCAGGGGGATGCTTCCCAACCCTTCTTCAACCTGGAGTTAAACTTCCGGGGCCGATCAACAACAACAAAGAAAGAGTAAAAGATGTACTTACTGTGCTTGAAGTTCTTTTGAAAATGATCTAATTAATGATCTTTAAAACTTTTGCAGCGCACCCAAGAGCCTTTCGCGGCACCCTGGCTGAAAAGCGCAGCTGAGCACATTCCCACAGCCACACGGAGCAGAACGCGCGGCGCCCGTCAGCGAGCGGACCTTAAACGAGGTGTTGAGCTGGACAGAAGAGCGCGCAGGCCTTGCAGACCGGCCGCGCCCAGGAAGGGGCAGCCGCGCTGGGCCGTCTGCGCGTACGCCGCCGTCCGGAGCGCCAGGGAACGCCCGGGCCTCGTAGCAGAGCGGCGTGAGCGGCGCACAGGCCCCCGGGCTCCTGGTGCTGCCCCGGGAGGGCAGAAGGGAGGCACAGAGGAGGGGGAACACTGGGCACCCACTCTGGGCCCTGAGGAGGTGGGAGTGGGCGGGACGGGAGCACACTCCCAGCCCGAGAACCGGGGGAGGACTGGAGCAGAATTCATTATCCTTCGTGTGCACGGCCCATAGAGTCCACGGCACGTAAGGCCATGCGCCCTAGAGACCGGCCGGGGCAGGAAGCGCGCTCCTCCGGCACCTGTGGTTTAGGCCGAGCCTGAGCGAGGGCTGGACGCGCAGCTCCGGGGTGCAGGTGAGGGGCGCGAGGCTTTGAAGCCACTGGCACAGGCCGGAGGCTGGGGCTGCAAAATCCGGGGGCCTGACACCGGGCATCCGTCCCCCATCTCGAAGGCCACTGGGGTGTGAGGACTGGAGAATGGGACGTTCCCACACATTGTTTAGGTAAAACACAGAGTAGGGAGAAAGATAAAAGCCAAATCTGCCTTTGGGTAGCTGTGCTCTGCATGCCAGGTCAGGGCTTGGGATCCCGCCTGGCAGCGGTGTCTGTGTGTCAGGCGGACACAAGCGCCATCACCATGGCCCACGGTCGGTGGGAAATGGTAACTGCCAGCAGCAAGCTCCGGGGAAGGATTTGATGTAAGCTCCAGATGTGAGGCTCAGATCAGTTGGTATAGTTTTGTTATACTGTACACATTCGTGTAGCCAGATGGCGAGATGGGGTATTGAAACAATTTTTTATGAATCTGCTCATTTTTGTTACTATGAGACAGTATTTCAAAACGATGAATTATTTTTTCTCTCTGCATTAAATAGCCCCAATTTATCCCCCAAATAATTGGAGACAGAATAATTCAAGGTAATCAAGGGTGTAGAGTTGATCTTTCTAAAAAGCTTTCAGAGATGATCAAAAACTTCTGTATCTGGATGGTCCACTGTTGTGGCAAATGCATGAGAAGAAGCGAATTTTAACTTTTATTCTATTTAAATCTAAAGAGCCATGTTGAGCGGCCACACTGAACTTGGTGGGAGTAGATACTTTGAGGCTGGTCTGCTCACGCAACTTTCTAACAGAGTCCCTTAGCTGGGAAAAACACACTTTAGATTTCCTCCAAAGTGATATTTAAAACACTTGTCATAACCATTAACTCCGGGAGGAAATGTGCATTTGTAACTTGTAATGCCCTGCCCGCTTTACATCAGAGACAGGTAACGTGAGGAGACTGGCTTAGGATGCAGGAGGATGAATAGACTTGTTTTTCTCAGCTGATGGTGGCAGGAGTGAACGTAACTCAATTTTTTTTTTGTTAGTTTTCCACACTCTCTTTGCTGAGTCTGTGGCTTGCAGTGAGGGGCCAGCGTGGAGGCGGAGGGTGGATGGTTAAGGCTCCTGCTCTGGAGCTCACACACCCAGACGATGCTGTGTGTCACTGGTGATGTGCTTCAAATGGAAACAGAGTGGGGTCAGGGTGGGGATGCAGGTTCGTCCAGGAAGGTTCCAGCCAAGAGGTGACACCTGACTCACAGGGCACAGGTGTTGAGTGAAGAGCTTTCTAGACAGGCATGGACTGATGTCCAGAAACTAAAGCCTGGTGGAGGAGCTTGGAGAAAGGAGGAAGCCAAGTGGAAAACTCAGAGCAGAGAAAGGAAAGGGACAAGGGTCATGCCAAGCAGTAGGATTGGTGAGGTGGTGTGGAGGGCGGCCCTCAGAGGACTCGGTGAAGATTCTCACTTGAATTCTCAGGGAGTTGGGAGGCTATTGGAGGGTTTTGAGTAGGGACACATCTTCAGAGATTCTGGTGGCCTCTGAGTGGAAAGCAGTGTACAGGGGCCAGGTCAGGGCAGTCTGGGGGTGGTGGTGATGGCATCACGTAGGGATGAGGATGAGGTCTTGGGAGCAGGGAACATACTGAGGGGGCACAGGCTCCAGATGTCTGTGTAGATGAACTGAGAAGGCGGCATCAGGGAAAAGGGGATGCTAATGACTGCTAGGTTTTCAGACCCAGAAACTTGAAGACCAGGATGGCTGTTAACCCAGGAGGGGAATCCAGGTTGAGGTATCCTTCTGGGGGCATGTTCTAGCTAAGTGAATGCTGAGATGCTCGCTCTGCAGCTGAGCACAGGTGCCAGAGCCGCCATGTACATGCAGCTACCTGAAGGGGCTCTAGCCTGGGATGTGGGAGCTGGACAGGGTGCTAGCCACTTGGAAGCCCTGAGGCTGCAAGAGATAGCCCACTTGGGAGCAGGGGAATGGCTCGGGCAAGCCAGATATTTAGAGGTCAGAAAAGTGAGGATGACACTGCAGAGGGGACAGAGGTGGCAGGGGAGCAGGAAGCCAATGACAACTGTGCTTCAGGAAGAAAGGAAGCATCACTTTGCCCAGGGCTCCTGACAGGTCAAGGCGGATGAAGACTGAGGACCGATCACTGGGTTCCACAGAGTGGAAGTCATCCTGTTGACCTTGGCCAGTGCCATTGAAGATGGGTGAAGACTGAAGACCAACCACTGGGTTCCACAGAGTGGAAGTCATCCTGTTGACCTTGGCCAGTGCCATCCAAGAGGACTTTGGTGGGTTCAGCAGAGAATGGGAAGAGATGATGGGGAGTTTCAAACAAAGAGGGACAACGTGAGCTCCGTCATTCACATACTTGGACAGTTTGCAAATGTGATACAGGCTACATGGAATTGTTGGACTCACTCAAATGTACAGATGTACACTCACTCTACATCAATGACTGAATTAGGATTTCCAGGACCTTTTCCTTATTTAAAACATATGCTGATCACTGATCAGTATTCATCTTTTTAGACACATCTTTGAGCTTAACCAAAAAACTAAGGAGGAGCATTTGCCAGTAAGCCCAGATCTCAGAGAGTCATGCAGAGTGAATGCCGGGAAAACTTTGGAGATGGTCCCACTTTTACCCCCAAAGTTACATTTGATCCAGACAAAATTTTGCTTACTTTTAAGAAAAGGTCCCAGAGTCCTCTTTTAAAAAATTTCAAAATGCTAAATTTAAATGTTCCTTTCTAGAAATTTTCAAGACATTTCCTAACAGAAACTTCTGTGCTAGAACTAAAGTTCCATTTTGTCTCTGATACTAAGACAATGGTTCTCAACCTTCCTAATGCTGTGACCCTTTAATAGAGTTCCTGTGGGTCGCGACCCACAGGTTGAGAACCGCTGCACTAAGAGAAAACTTTCTCAGTGTCAAACTGACCTTGGACAATACCAGCCATTACTCAAAATGGCTTCACAAATGACAATGACTCTTTCTGCAGTTCTGACCACAGTGACTGTATCATACACATAAAAGGGTTGCACCTGCCAGTGACCTGCCATACACATAAAAGGGTTGCACCTGCCAGAGCGGGAGATTAAGCTCGCATATAAAGCCAGGTGGTCTGCCTGTCTCTGCCTTCTGTTGGTGTAAATGGAGTGATGCCTGCACAATCGCTGGGGCTTTCCAAATGGTCTACCTTGTGGCCCAGCTGCTTGGTTCACCCATTGGTAGGACTTTTCCATTGCCAGAGCCTGCCCTACCCTGCCAGACACAACTTAACTGCTATTCACAGTCCTCATCTGCTTGTTTGTTTGACCAAGCAAAGCATGGCGGGCCACAGCTAGAGTTGCGTGGCCACACCTTTCTGCAGAAGCACATATGGGAAGGGAAGACCAATCTTCCCACTTTCTAGGCTATTCTCAATAGAGAAGGTTAGCTTTCTAGGCTAACGAGAGACCCAGGACGGATGTCCGATGATCACAGGACCGACAACAATGTGGAGAAGTGATCAGGGGCAGACTCCACACTTTCCTAGGTGGAGTCTATCTTTTGGTTTTCCAGTAGTCTTTTGGATCCCAGCAGTTATGCCCTGGTATAATCCATGACCAGTAAATTTGGGAAGGATGTCCTGTCTTAGACTTGACATTGACTACTGGCCAGGCGGGAAGAGGGGTGTTCAGGTGGGGTGTGGCACCTGCCAGCCATCCAGGGAGTAGTGCATACCCAGGGGGCAAGGTGAGGGAGTGAGTGAGGGGCAGGAGTAAGGGGCCTAGAAAGCGATGGCCCCCCTGGCCAGAACAGGAAGGGGATGAAACTCAGGTACCCACTGACCCAGCTGCAGCCCTGGTAGGCTCATGGCCCTGCAGATCCACAGCCCCAGGGAGCGGTGGATGAGAGGTGGAGCCCCAACTTCTCTCTTTTCTAGTGCTCCAGGCAACTGCCAGTTCTTCCCAGAGCCAAATACCAGCGACCCACAGACCCAGAGAGAGGTGGATGAAAATCATGGAGAAGGACGGCGGGGGGGGGGGGTCTGCAGGGCTGAACGCTGTGCCCAGCCTGCCTTGAGCAGTGGCGGGCTGTGCCTTCCCTGCACCTGGGGTGTGGTGGTAGAAAAAGAGAGTAAACCCCAGGAACACAGGTCCTGGAGCCTGCAGCCCTGGGTCGGACAGTGGAGAGAGAAGCCTGAATACACAGAAATGCTGGGATGGCTGAGAAAACCTGGACTGACAGACTGTCTTCAGCTGTGGGTGGGCTGGGGCTGGAGACGGTCATAGAAAACAGAGAAAGATGCACTTGGATTCCCAGGGCTGTGACAGTGCGTGAAGCCTCACTGTGCACAGGTGAAAACCACGTGCAGCAGCACCTGCTCACAGCAGTGGCCGGGAGCAGCCGAGAGGGCACCAGGAGCGTGTTCTTGTCTACCGAGGGCCGGCTGCTTGGGTGGGGAAGAGCCGAGAAGGTTCAGGGCAGTGAAAACGCCCCATGCAGGACCTTCCAGGGGAGCCTCATGCACGTGTGTGTCTGTGTGTGCCTATATGCGTGTGTGTGTGTGTCTGTGTGCTATGTGCATGTGTGTGTCATGTATGTATGTCTCTGTGTGTCTGTGTCTGTATGTGTATATGTGTGTCTGTGTGTGTTTGTGTGTGTGTCTGTGTGTTGTGTCTGTGTGTGTCATGTCTGTATCTGCGTGTGTGTGCGTGTCTGTGTGCGTGGCATGTATCTGTGTCTGTGTGTTGTGTCTGTGTGTATGTGCATGAGAACTGCTTGGCTTTGCAATGGGGCTGTCAGCATTGCTGTCCCAGGACATGGGCAGGGGAGGAACCAAGAGCAGATGGTCAGCAGGGCATCTTTAGGACATGGGCTCACTGGGGATGACAGACAGGACACCCCTGAATTAGTCCTCTGGGGCCCAGCAAGTGCCACAGGTGGGCGGCTTGGGCAGCAGGAATTCAGTGCCAGCTCTGGAGGCCGGAAGTCTGAGCTTCGCCTCCCTCCCAGCCTGCAGGACCCATCTCCTTCTGCATGGGGTGTGCTCATAGCGCGATGTTGACTTCGGTGTCTTATAAGGACATTGGTCCTACTGCACTAGGGCCACCCAGGGCCCTCATTTCACTTATTTCTTGGTAAGACATAAGTTTTGGGAGCATGTAATCCATAAGTCGCTCTCTGTCCCGTAAGTTAGAAAAATTGCTGAGATACACAGTGGGTGGGCCACGGGGCAGAGACCAGGGTTAGGGGTGGGGCCCCCTCCATTTATTCTGTTTGCCCAGTTTCCCAGGCACCTTCATCATCAGTGTTTGCATCCCTGCTTCCTGCCTCTCCCAGCACTTGCCCTGTGGGTCAGGCCTCTTCCCACATACAACCTTTGGTAGGGCCAGCTGACAGGGGCCACCACGGCTGCACATACTTGGGCCTATCCTGTGACAGGGCGGTCCCGGGGAGACGGCAGCCACGTGTGGTCCTGCTTTGCACAAGTACCTGATCTGCTTGGATCCCAGACACCAGCTGCCAAGCTACATATAACTCTCCAAGCCCTAAAATATATACAATTAAAGGGCAGTCACTGCTCAGATTCCAAATGCAACCCTCGAACTTAGACTGACGGCTCCATCCAGCCAGCAGGTTTCTTTCTAAGGTCAACAGACTTCTTCAGCTGGGAAGTAATGACCAGAAATAGAAAAGGCAAGAGCTAACATTTACTCTGAGTGCCTGGGGCCACATGGCAGAACTGCTTTATGTCAACAGGAGATAGTAAGTCGTGAGTCCTGCCTGGGTGATTCAGGAACAGAGAATCCCACGTGGCTGTGAGGGACAGGATTGAGTGCCAGAGGCTGCTTCCCAGCAGAGCACTGGGCCACAAAGCCACCTTCCACTCCCAGGAAGAGGGTGCATTCCCAGGGACTTGGGGGACAGGCCTGAGGCGCAGCACAGACACGTCCTTGGGCCAACTGGTTTCTCACGGCAGGCTTAGCTCACCATGCAAGAGCCAGTCAGTCCCCATTTGGAATGAGAACATTAGAAATAGTTCCTGGCTTTGCTTTTTCATTTTAATGGAATTCTTGTGAAGAGAATTCCAGAGAGGAAAAGGAGAGGGCTGGTCATGGTGAGTGAGATTCTGGCTATTGTTCCAATGAGCTTCGGGGTGGGAGGGAGTCCAGAGGTGTGAGGGCGGGTGGGTTCCACAGGCACCACTTCAGGGACACGGCAGGTACTCCTGCTGCCTTGACTCGGGTTAGCACCTGCAGGGCACTAATTAATACCTTTTTTGTTTTGAGACAGAGTCTCACTATGTCACCCTCGGTTGAGTGCCGTGGTGTCACAGCTCAGAGCAACCTCAAACTCCTGGACTTACGCGATTCTCTTGCTTCAGCCTCCCAAGTAGCTGGGACTATGGGCGCCCGCCACAGCGCCAGGCTATCTATTTTTCTTTTTGTTGTTGTTGTAGTTGTCATTGTTGTTTAGCAGGCCTGGGCGGGTTTGAACCCACCAGCCCCACTGCATGTGCCCTAACCACTGAGTTATGGGTGCTGAGCCAATGCCTTGGTAATACCTAATTCAGATGGGTGCTAGGAAGAGCTAAGTAGGACTCAGCTTACAGGCCCTTTCCCCGAAGCACACCCTCCTTCATCCCGGCATTTCTCCTCTGCCATGTGGTCCCTGACCACTGTGCGGCTGGGAGTCTGGATGTCACTGGCATTTCCCCTGCGAGGTCCTCTTACCTGTGAAGTGAGGTGGTGCTGCCTCCTTGCCACACAGGTGGGGACTCCCGGGCCACAGGCTCTGTGTTGCGGAGCCAGGTCCATGTGGGCAGTGGTGGGAAGCGTTGCAGTCTGAGAGGCACTGGCAGCTCCCTGGCCTCAGCCATGCGTTCTTGAAGCCAGTGATTTAGGAGTCACCTAATTCCCCATTTTCAGGGTATAGCAAGGGCTGCCAGTGGGTGGGTTCTTCTGGCCCCGTGGAGGCCTGGCCTGCAGCCCTTTTTTCCAGCGCTGCTGCCAAAGGCCCTCAGCCTCACTGGGGAGCCCCCGAGGGGTTTCTGTGTCTTCTGCCAAGCTCTCCTGGATGCTAGCCTTTTTCTCGGCAGGTGGAAGACCTTTGTTCATTCATTCTTTCACGCACCTGTTCACTTACTTTTTTCTTTGACAAACACTGACACTGAACACCTATGACTTGCAGGCACTTTCCTAAGTTCTGTGGATGTGAAAATAAATGAGCCCTGATCTTTAAGGGAACAAAAGTAAGAGGACCTGTTCTATTGAATGCACTGCGGGCCACTTGGCACCTAATCCTGCTGGGAGCCCTGGTCAGTGCTGCTTTGGGAGCCTCTGCCCCTTCACCTGCACCCTCTCACGCTGTGGCTCATCTCTGAGCAAATGTCGGGAGCAAACTCACCCGAGAGGACTGTCTGGAAGAGCCGTCTCCGGCAGGGAGGGCGCAGCTGCAGGACAGAACTGTGCCGTCCTCTCTGACCCCTCCAAGACGGCGTCTCAGAGCTCTGCCGTCTGAGATAAAGGACTCCCACATGTTCGGTTTTATTCTTGGTCCCTTACATCTTTCCCATATGTGATAATGCTGTTTGTTATAAATCACTGAATTTAAGTATTGGCAGGGATCTCAGAAGGTTGTTTAGTGATGCAACAAAGTAAGAAGAAAACACACCAAACTGTGGTTCTCCCTCCGGTTCGCCCTCCCCCATGCAGTGTGGAACCTTGCAGTGTCCCACTTTCTGACCTCTGGACACACTCCTGCTTGGGGTCGGGCAGGGGCTGTACCTGAAGAGAGATGTGCACAAGGCCCACGGCCCGGCCTGCTCACGTCCTGTGGTCTGTGCCGCCTCGCTCCTGCTTCTGCATTGATTTCCTGCGCTGTGTGGCCAGGCCTGTGAGCAGAGGAGGAGCGCCAGCCTGCGGGATGAGACGGCCTTCCTCGTGGGCCCTGGCACTCAGTGTGACGTTGGGCTGCCGGACACTTGCTCTCCGAGGGAGTGGGGAGAACAAAGCCAGAGTGCGTGTGCTGAAGCTCCTCGTTGATTTCCAGTGTGTGCAGTTTGGCAGCTGTGGCATTTTGCTTGGACTTTGACTTCACTTAAACTCCATGGGTGAGAAAATATGTCAATCAGACTGTCTACTAGAGAATAAGACCTTCACTGACAGGCACAGAATCCAACCTGCATGATAAATACAATAGTTTCTCCTGGACAGAGAACAGTGATGAACTCTGAGAATTAGCTGAGGATCCAACTCCATCCTTTCTCTGTGGATGGGTCTGGCTTTAGGGGAGAGGCAGCAATCCTATGTGTGGCAGTGAGAGAGATGCTTCCAGAAGGTGGCGTCCACCTGGCCATCTTCCTGGACTGGTTCCACTCCCCATGGCACTGCCCCTCCCCACCACAGGAGGGCTGGTGGTGTTACCACCTGCACCACCCCAAGGACACCATCCTCCCAGGCATGGAGCCACAGAGGATTCTTGAAATTCATTTTCTCTGTTAACATCCAACCAACGAAACCTTTGATCGGAGCCCTTGTTATTGGAGAAGACCCTGGGCAGGCTGATGTCCTACATATACCAGGTGTCCCAAAGCCTCCCCAGAGGGCACGCCAGGTCAGGCATTGTTTGCCCTGTTCCAAATTATTGGCCAGTTTTCCAGAGACACAGTGGTACAGAGAGAAAGTGGCCGGTGGGGCCAGGCCGAGTACCACACAACACAGGACTCAGGCATGCTGTGGTTGTTTGGCTGAATGTGGAATGAAGGTGGAAGGTATAAGGGATGCTGGCTTTTCACCCACCTCTGCCCCCATTTCTGTGCCAGCAATTCAGTTTGGGCACAGATGCCAACTTTGTCAGGAGGTTTATGTGTGATTTGGTGGCCCATCCCCAAGTTTTCCCTTCAACAGTTTTACCTTTCAAAAAAAGACATGAGACTCCTCTTGTTTAGCTAATAAAATCACTTCTAAAAAGTGCATGTTTCTTCATGTGTCTTTCAGGAAACTGACCCACCTGGCATGTGAAGGATCTCCCAAGTTATAGTCTGGATTTAGGGTGAGGTGAGACTGTGTATGTGAGGCGTCGGTGGTCATTAATCAGCTGTCTGTGTTTGATTTATGTGGGGGGGAAGGGAGACTTTTTGGCTAATTTTTTTCTGGGATTTTTCAGCTGGTTCTTCCTCTAACTGGGCAGGTGTCTGCTGGTGGCTTGCTGGTGCCTGGGCACAGGGCTTGCTCACTCTTGGGCTGCCCTCTCTCCGCAGTTCCCTCATGTCTTCCCAGAGCCTGACCATTTCACTTTTCCGTGATGCTGGATTTTCTGAGGTTGCTCAGTGAACTCGTTGAGTCTCGCCTCACCTCTTCGACCTTCACCTTAGCAAGGCCTTCTGCACACACCAACATCAGCCTGATCCAGCCTGGACCGGCTCACCACACGTTGAAACTTCTGTTGCGGCCCAGCAACTTCTCCCATGGAATCTCTGGAGAAAAGGGCACTTGGGCCAGTGTGGAGCACAGCACAGCTGTTTAGACAAAAGCCGACAACTGGCCATTAATCAGTCAGTGAAAATAATGTACACACAGTCCTTGAGACAGAAAGGAATTAATTCACAAACATAGCTAATTTTATTATGAGTACTTCCCTGTGTTTTAAGGGATAATGAATCTGACAGTCAGAATAACTTGCAAGGGCTGGGTGTGGTGGCTCACACCTCTAATCCCAGCACTCTGGGAGGCTGAGTAGGTTGGATTACTTGAGCTCAGGAGTTCAAGACCAGCCTAAGCTAAAGTGAGACCCCCATCTCTATTAAAAGTAGAAAAACTAGATGGACGCTGTAGTGGGTGCCTATAGTCTCAGATACTTGGGAGGCTAAGGCAGGAGGATTACTTGAACCCAGGCATTTGAGGTTGCTGTGAGCTAGGCTGAGGGCACAGCATTTAAGAGTGAGAATTTATTAAAAAAAAAAAAATTAAAAAGTAACTTGCAAGGTCCCGGCCCTTATGTCATTTTCCTCTCTTGAGATCCCCTCCTTCTCTGAAACCTATCCATCCTTCCAAGCCTCCTACAAACCCCGCTCTGACCTGGCAGCTGCACAGAGATGAGTGCTTCTCCTCCTGGCAGGCTCAGTGGGACCCCCACCTCTGCCACAGGGGCCAAGTCAGGTTCTTTGTTCTCTCTGGTCCATGAGACTCAAACAGTTCTTCCCTCACAGTACCTCTGGGGTGTGCAGGAGGCCTTCTGTGGCATTGCCACCCCCAACTCTGCCTGCTTATGTTTACTTTGTGTCCAACACCCGTTTTCTCATAGTTGCTACATTAAAACAGAAGATCCCAAGGGAACAGCTTAATGTTATGCCTCAAAGAGCTAGAAAAAGAACAAATTCAACCCAAATAATAAAGATCAGAAAAAAATAAATCAAACTGAACATAAAAATCCATAGAAAAAATTAATAAAACCGAGAGTTGTTTTTTAAAAAAATAAACAAAATTGACAACTCCCCGGCTATACTGACAAAAAAAGAAAGAAAGAAAGAAAGAAAAATAGAAGACTCAAATAAATAAATAAAATCAGAAATGAAAGTGGAGACATCACAACAGATGCCTGAGAAATAAAGAACATCGTTAGGGATCACTGTCAACAATCACCTGCCAACAAAGGTGATAAACGCCAGTAAATGGGTGGATTCTTAGAAAAATGTAACCTACCAAGATTGAATCAGAAAGAAAGAGAAAACTTGACTAGACCAATAACAAAGAGATTAAAGAAGTAATTGTAATAAAAACCTTCCAGCACAGAACAGTTCCCATCACCCTGTTGTGGGCTTTCTGCCAGACCAATACACACACGGGCTGCATTGGCCTTGCCCTACCTTTTGACTGAAAGCGTTATTTGACTGTAAGCCAACACCCAGAGCTATTTGAGAATTTTATATTTGGCTGTGTCCCACCCTTGGGCCAAGTTCAAAGTGATATGGCTGCAGCCACACCTGGCTGGTAAGATGCAGGGTGACTAAGCTGTCCTCAGCATATGCAGGACAGTCCCCACCTCTCTGTTACAGGCAGCTGGGCCTGGGGACTGGCCTGCCCAGCTACCAGCAATACCAGCAAGGGCCACCTAGGTCCCAGTGGGTACAGCCACCCCGCCACTGCCACCATAGACC
>CAUYRH010155215.1:0-15440 GCA_963574655.1 Perodicticus potto
ATGGACACCACATACACGTGCCTATGTGTGCACGCATTCCCATATGCCTGCATACGTGTTCTGCACACGCTGTGTGCACACCCACATACATGGACACCACATACACGTGCCTACGTCTGCACGCATTCCCATATGCCTGCATACGTGTTCTGCACACGCTGGCACATGCTGTGCACACACACACAAGCGCACACACTCACCAGCATGCGCCAAGCAGAAGCCTCGGAAGATGGTGCCTTTGTCGGCAGCATCTGTGTCCCTTGGTGGAGCCCGACTGGAGAGCTCTTGACCGGCAAGGACCACCCTTGGGTTCTCTTTTCATGCACTGTGGAGCTGAGGCCAAGAGAGGGAGGGGACAGTGCAGGGTCTCCTGGGAGCTAGTGACCTGCCTAGCCTCTGGAGGCCAGTCGGCTGGGTGCCTTCCTAGGCCCAGGACCCAGAGTGGTGGGCAGGGACTGGACTTCCAAGCCCCCCTCACTGTGGCCTCTGCCCACCCATGTCCTGGCTACACTCAGTCACAGAGCAAGAAAACTCACCCCCAGCTCCCAAGCCACATGGACTCCTGTCACCCTCCTTGCCCAGGAGAAGGGGCCCCACTGCCATCTACCCAGGGACCTAGCCCCCACCCCAGCCTGGCCGGGACCTATGTCACCATGTCCTGCATGCTGCCCCTGCCCCCTGAGCCATGCCCTGGACCCCCCTCATACCTGCACGCAGTCAGCTCTCCATGAGCCACATGTGCCTGAGATCCAGCCACTGCCCTTCCTGGCTCCAGGAGGAGCCCAGAGCAGCCTCAGTCCCACAGAACACCCTGCATTCTCTGCAATGGCCTGCCAAAGACTCAGGCTACCCACTGCGATGGAGGCGGGGGTGCAGGGAGACCCGTGCTGGTGCTCATAGCTGAGCACGTGCCTTTGCACTCACTTTGGAAACTGTCAGTTCAGCAGTCTGGCTGACTACCTGCTCCACAGTGGCCTTAAAACTGTCCACACTCATAAATCACCGGGGGATTTAAATAAGCACGGCTGGCAGGTGATTTTTCAGAATTCCCACACTCACACACAGTGAGCATAGCTACATGGGAGAGAGGGTGGAGTGGAGAGGAATGGATTGAGTCAGGGCTGGGACCTGGAAGGGTGGCTGTCACCCAAGAAGTTCATGGAGTTGGCAGTGGGGCAGCCTGGGCTGGGGGTAGAGCTTGGAGAGGCCTCCGAGTCCTCCCCACCCGCCCAGCCAAGGTCCTCACCCCCACAGGGCCCCATCTAACTGTCAGCCACCAACACAGAGCCTTACAGGGGTGTGGACTGATGATGCGGACCTTTCCTCCTCTTGTATTTTCTTGTTAATGGTGGCACCTCATACAAATTGCAGGGCATTAGCCCCAGAGCCACATCCAGGAGGGGCAAGGGAAGAACTTTAATGCCTCCTCAGGACACGTTCCAAGACACCCCACCGATAGCAAAAGGACACGTGTCTCTCTATGTCTGACCCACACCCTGGTGCTCACCCAGCCAGCATAGGTGAGATCTCAGACCCCTGCCTAGGGTCAGGCCCTGTAGGGGTTGCAGTCAGGACTCCATCCGAGCTGAAACCAGAGCTCAGTGTGCGCGTCAGTCAGGGTTCAGTGTGGGCTAGAGTCGAGGCTCCCTGTGGGCTGGGATCAGGGCTCAGCATGAGTTGGAATCAGGGCTTAGTGTGGGCTGCAGTCAGGGTTCAGTGTAGACTGGAAGAGTCAAGGCTGCCTGTGGGCTGGGATCAGGGCTCAGTGTGGGCTGGGATTAGGGTTCAGTGTGGGCTTGGATCAGGGCTCAGTGTGGGCTGGGATTAGGGTTCAGTGTGGGCTTGGATCAGGGCTCAGTGTGGGCTGAAGTCAGGGTTCAGTGTAGACTTGAATCAGGGCTCGGTGTGGGCTAGAGTCAAGGCTGCCTGTGGGCTGGGATCAGGGCTCAGTGTGGGCTGGGATTAGGGTTCAGTGTGGGCTTGGATCAGGGCTCAGTGTGGGCTGAAGTCAGGGTTCAGTGTAGACTTGAATCAGGGCTCCGTGTGAGCTAGAGTCAAGGCTGCCTGTGGGCTGGGATCAGGGCTCCATGTGAAGTGAATCAGGGCTTATGTGAGGTGGGATCAGGGCTGGGACAAGAGCTCAGTGTAAGCTGGGATCCAGGTTGGGGATGAGTAAAAAGCCTCTGGCATGACCTCAGTGATGTGGTCTGACTTGTTCATGGTCACACAGCTGGTGACAGATCCCATTGCTCTGCCCCACATGCTCAGAGGAAAGCAGAAGCCACCCACTCTCCTTGTAGTCCAACCCCTCTAAGTTCCTTGGACACAGCTGTTTGTCCAGTGAAAGGGCAGTCAGGGGTCACTGGGGCTGGAAGGGCTCACAGTACACCACCACGCAAGATGCAGGTTGTCACCCAAGACTGAGACCCCTCCACCAGGAAGGACCACTCGGAAACTGCCCACCTCTTTCCCACAGCCCAGAGGGAGAAGGTCCGCCTGACAAGGGCAGGTGGCCTCCACAGGGATGAAGGAAAGAGGAAAACCAGCCCCTCCCCGCCAAACGTCATCCCAGCCAGAAGTGGCCTACAGGGCAGGCCATGTGACTGCCTTCCAAGGCCCCTCCTCCCTATGCTGCTGGGGGAGCCAAGGTCCAGGTCCCCACATAGGACCACGGGTAGTCTCCTGCCCCCAAGTCCAACATGAGCTGCAAACACTGACCCAAGCCCCAGAGCAGGGCCAGGGACCCCCATCCATCTTCCTGTCCCTTAGTAAATCTCCCAGCAGGAAGACTGTCCTCAAGACCACCCCCCTTCTACAGGAAGTGCATAGCTGCCTTCAGCTTCCCCCTGGACATGGAGGCTCCTGGGAAGCAGCACAGCCTGCACCAGGCCCCTGGTCCCCTTGGGTCCCTGCAGCCTCACAGAGCCCAGGTAGGACACACCCGGCCCACCAGCTGGTCCTCTGTCGCCACCTGGTGGCTGCTTGCAAAGTGACTGTGGGCTACCCGTGCCCTCCTGGACTTGCCAGACCCAGCCAGAGGCCAGTGTCCAGAGCAGCACCTAGTCCTGGAGCACAACCTTGATCTCAAACAGGGTCATTGCTGATGATCCCATCCCTACAGGGTGAATAGCGATAAAAAGAACATGAACTTGAGAAATTAGAGCTAGCCCGGGCAGAGAGGAGCCTTCCCTATTGCTAATCAAATTCTCATTCCCGAGGTTTTTAAAATCCTTCCTGAGCCACATTATTTTCTCAAAAGAGCTGTTACTACTCTTATAAAAAACACTTATAAAAAATTCTAATCAACATGGGCCTTAAACTGCACATCTCACACCCAGCCTCACACCCAGCGCTGCCTCCTCCACACCCCGGGCTGGTGGGGTGGTTAACGAGGCATTTCTCCCTCTGCTGTCCCTCCATTCATTGCTTCTGTTGCCCATCACAGTGATAAAGATGGTGTTTACGATGCAAATCTATTTATTAACAGCCATATTTTCCACCCAGCCTCTCTGGCAGCCTCTGTAATCCCAGCCTGCCCAGGCCCAGGACATGGTCACTTTCTGCTTCACCTGGCCAACTCGAAACACTGTGGCACCTGCCTCATAAGCACAGCTGGGAGGCCGAGCAGATCTATTGGACAGATGCCCTGATGTCCACCTACAGGGAAGATAGATGTCCACCTCAGGCCCTGTCCAGACAGCCTTGAGGCCAACATCCAGCCCAATATGTGGCAGCATCCTGTCAACCTATTCTCTGCTAACACCACGGCCACCTGCCCTGTCCTCTAGGAACCTTTGCTTCCTGGGGACAGTCTGTCCAACCCACGCAGGCTCAGTGCCGCAGAGCTGGTTGGGGTGGACCAGGAGACAGTGCAAGTACTTGTCCAGCCTGGGGGCCACTTGTCCAGCCTGCAGGGCTGGTCCCCACAACCCCAGAGAGTGAGCCCAGAGTGAGCCAGGGATGCACTTAATACAGGATATTTCTCCGGTGATTCCTGGCCTTCCTTGAACGTGGCTGGATGTCAACCACATGCCAGAGTGAAACACTTCCAGGCCTTCCCGTCTGTCCTTTCAGCCTCTGCAGAGCTGTTCGCTGTTGTGACCAGCAGCCCTCCCTCCCTCAGCCTCACCAGGCCTGTCCCCATCCATCCCTCAGGAGGCCTACTAATCGGCTCAGATGTGCAAGAAACACGAGAGAACTGAGCAGTCTTAGCTCTGCGGTGGGTGCTGCCCAACTGGCCCACAGACACCCAGATGCTCCCTCCTGGGGCCAGGACTGCACTGGCTGGGGCAGGCAGGAGGGAGGCTCAGAATAGAGGTTCACATAGGTCTGAGGGCAGGACTCAAGGAGGGTGCTGGTGGGGCACCTTCAAGCGGGTGCTTAGAGGAGAGGAGACAGGAGCAGGGGTGGGCACAACCCTGGGAGAGGGCACATGTACTAGGATGGGGACCCCAGTGGCACAGGAAGGGCCCCTGGGGCCCAGGAGAGGGGACTGGAGGACACAGTGCTGCAAGTCCAGGAGAAGCAACTCAGTCACCTCTCATCCTCCCAGGGTTCTCCCCAAGTTGTCTGGAATCCAAATATCCCTGATTTTAAAAGCTGTCTGGAGATGGTAATGTGCACAAGCCAAGTGGCACCATTGGAGGAAGCTAGGAGATAAGTCAGATCTGGGAGCCCGTCCAGCTTCCAGCTCACACGCCATCCTGGATCCTGCCAGGATCAAAACAGCAAACACAGCTCAGCCCAAGCAACTTCCCAGGTAAGTACCCATACTGCATGGACCTCCCCGCCCCAACCTGAGCAGCCCAGGACCGCACTCAGGCCCCCCAGCACCCACTGAGGCCCAGTAGGAGTGGAGGCTGCATAGTGACCGTGGTACCCCTGGGGCCGGGCTTACCCACCTTGCCACACCAAGTACGAATGTAGCCCTGCGGCCCAGCACTGGTGTGGGAGGGGCATACTTGGCCAGTGGGCCTGGGGAGGGGAGCTGCCATCACCTGGGCCCTGCCCCACCACCCTGCCTCAGCCAACTGACCAGGGCCAGGGTGTCCAGATCCGATCTTACTGCTCAAAAGGCAGCCTGCTCTGTGTCCCACAGCACCAGCCTCAGCACAGAATGTTCTAGAAACACACACTTGGGCCCACCCAGGTGTTGGGTAACAGGATCTTGTAGACATGAGATCCCAGCTTGGTACACAATCTCAGAACTGCCGAGACCTCTTCCCGCGCTGGGCAGTGACTCTGTGGTACGTGGCAGACCTGCTACATTGCTGACGCTGCCTGAGGCCACAGGAGTGACTAGCCTCATTTCCCCTCCCCTTATAAAAGTTGTGTCACGAGTGTGGGCTGTCATTTGTGTCATGCGGGAGGTCTGTGGGGCCCCTGCAAGGTCCTCAGTGGCTGACCCTACACCCCATGTGGCCCAGAGCTATGAGACAGTCTCGACCCCTATGCTCACCACTCCCCACCCTGTGGCTGGTCCTTCCCTACCTTCCCCACCCTCAGCAACAGGTCCCAGGACCATCAGACGGGCTGCAGCCCCACTCGCCCTCCCCTGCCTAGAGCCTCTAGAGGGCCTGCCCTGCTCCCAGCTCCCCCATCCACTGGGTCCAGAGCTCTGGGCCCAGGAGAGAGTGGACAGGACCGTGCAGCAAGGGGAGCCCTCAAGTTCCCCAAAGTCTCCTCCTTCCCTCAGCCTCCCAGCACTCTGGGCAGGAGGGCCCTGTACGTGTCTCTGGGGCTGCCCACCCTCCTGCCCTCCCCAGCAGGAGGCCTAGTAGAGCAGAGTGTGATTTTTTAAATGGAAAACTGCATGAAAGCTCTAAATAAATCCCAAAGAGGAAACGAGACTGTTTTACCGCGGAATCAATTCACCTCTAATTTTAACGCTCTGCGAAGGTGTTTTATTAACACCTCCATTGTTTCATCCAGTGAGGCAATGAAGGCCTCACAAATGCTAGGCCGCCTCGCCCCAGCTCCATACAGCACCGGCTGTCCCTGTCCTGTGGTGGTGCATGTACAGGACACCCCCACTCCCCGTCACACAAAATCTAGGGCTCCATCAGCCCCCAGCTCCTGGGGGTGGGGTGCGCAACCATGGACGGTACACCCTGAGGAAGCCCCGCTGGCCCAGACACTAAGCAGATGCGTTGGTCCAGGAAGGCTCCGGCCACCTGCCGGGCAGTGGCACAGACCTCTCCCCCCGACGTGTCCACCAGGGACAGGGCCACCTCCCTCCATGGTGTTGTGGGTGATCTTGTCCAAGCACACTTGTGCACGTGCGTCTCTGTGTGTGTCTGCGTGTGTCTGTGAGTGTCTATGTGTGTGCCTGGGTGTGTCTCCGTGTCTTTGTGTGTGCACCTATGTTTCTGTGTGTGCACGCACGTCCGCGCACACCCGTTTCTGTGTGTGTTTGCCTTTGTGTGTGTGCCTGTGTGTGTGTCTTTTTGTGTGTGTACCTCCGAGTCATTTCTGTGTGTGCGCGTCCGCGCATGTGCATTTCTGGGTGTGTTTGTCTGTGTGTGTGTCTGCATATGTCTTTGTGTGTGTATCTGTTTGTGTGTCTGTGTGTGTGTCCGTGTGTGTTTCTATGTGTACCTATATGTGTGCCTGTTTCTGTGTGTGTGCCTGTGTGTCTGTGTCTTTGCACCTATGTGTCTGTGTGTGTCTGTGTATCTGTGTGTGTGCATGTGTGTTCCTGTGTGTGCTTCTACGTGTGTCTGTGTGTCTGTGTGTCTCTCTGTGTCTGTGTTTCTGTGTGTTTCTGTGTCTGTCTATGGGTCTCTCTGTGTCTATGTGTCTGTGTCTGTGTTTCTGTGTGTCTGTCTGTCTGTGTGTCTCTCTGTGTCTGTCTATGTGTCTGTGTGTTTCTGTGTCTGTCTGTGGTTCTGTGTGTTTCTGGGTCTGTGTGTTTGTCTGTGTCTCCGTGTGTGTGTGTGTGTGTGTGTGTGTGTTTATATCTGTGCTTGCACATGAGAGTCAGCCCCTGAGCAGTGACGTCTAGGTGGGCATAGGGCGGTGGGCTCTGCACTAGTCAGGGTGCCTTCCCCACCACCACCAACCCGAGGGTGCAGGTGCCTTCCTGGACTCCCCCTAGAGCTGCTCAGAGCAGAGTGGGATGAAGAGATGCCGAGGGCATGGGCAGAGGGGAACGGGGCAGCAGGGGCACAGAGGTCCCAACCAAGTGAGGCCAGAGAGGTGAGGAGGAGCAGATCAGGACACTCCCCCAAAGACTCCCCAGTGTCCTCTTGTTATGCTCCAACTCCATCTTGCTGGGGGCTTTCAACACTCCCCCCCCCCCAAGAAAGGAAGCTCAGCTGAAAGAGTTTAGTAATAACTTCAAAACCCCAGCTTCCCCTTGTAAGGACTCCCCTTACCAGGTGTTGACTCTTATCAAATTAGGCTTGCAATAAGGATTCCCCCTCCCCTACGGAAAGTCCCTTATAAAAGGTTTCCATCCCCGCTTCTAAGGGTCGAAAGACTTTGAGGTGTGGGTCTGCTCTCAGCCTGGCGATGGACTGTAGCTTAATTTGGACTCAGTGTGCTGGTGTTTCTCTATTCCACTCACTTTGGATATAACATTTGGAGGCCCCAGCAAGATATGCCCCAGCCAGAGGGTCAGCCTCCCTGTGTAGCCCTCTAGAGAGGACAGGAATTATAGGAGAGGCACCACCTGGGAATTCAAGGGCCCCATGATTTCCTGAACTCCTCCTGAGGGCTTGAGAGGGACTCCTTCCAACTCCTTACCCAAATTCAGGTCCTCCAACTTACTCTGGAGAGATAATTGTCTCTGGTGTTTAAGTCCATGGTATGTGTTTGAGTCTGTAGTATCTGTCTGTTTGAAGTTGTGGGGGGCCCTTAGGGACCTCCAAGGGGGGACCACTGGACAGGAGCCTCAGGGGTTTGCCCTGGCCTGTCAGAGACACTAGGACACTAGTGCCATCTGTACACGGGTGCTTTGGTCTTTTGGCCTCAGGGAAGTTTGGATTCAGAGGTGCAGGTGAAAAGGGAGCCTCAGGGGTTGACCCTGAGGACAGGCCCATAAACCTATAAGACAGGACCGTCAGGTAACCTGGCCTGTCTATTAAGGCAGAAGCCTCAGAGGACCCTGTCCTGTTGGGACTCTCAGAGACCCGTGTGTCAGTAGTGGGACCATCCTTAGAAACACTAGGACACTGGTTGGGAGACTTGGCCTCAGATGTGCATTTGGTTTTGTTTCTTTTGTTTGAAATTGTGTGTGGTGTTCGTTTGAGAGACCTCCAAGGGAAGACCACTGGACAGGAGCCTCAGGGGAGCATGGCCTGTCAGCTTTGGTCTTTTGGCTTTGGGAAGAGGCACAGGTGAAAAGGGGTAGTCCGTAAATCTGTAAGACCTGGCCTGTCTGTTAAGGCGGGAGCCTCAGCCTCAGACGCACACTTTAGATTTGTATATATGTTTATTTATAGTAATCATTGCTTCTTGGGAATTGTGTGTATTTCAAGTTATTTGTTTGTCCCGGTGATGTGTCCATTTTTGTTTATTCGTCAAATCATGGAAACTCGACAAAGTAAGTCTTCAACACCTCTGCAGTGTATGCTGAAGAATTTTACAGCCAGCTTCTCAGATGACTACGGAATTCAGTTCTCATAGACGCAACTCCAAGTCCTCTGTGAAGTTGAGTGGCCGAGCTTTAATGTAGGGTGGCCATTACCAGGCTCCCCAGACCCAGTCTTGGTGACTGCAGTACACCAGGTGGTCACAGGAAAACCATGTCATGGAAACCAATTCCCCTAGACCAGTGGTTGATCTTGGTCTGTAATCCCCCTCCCTGGTTGCGAGCATACGCTGTGGAATCTCATTCTGCAGTCCTTGCCTGTCCCTAACCCCGAAAGGGTCAGGAGACTCCACCAATCCTTGCCCCATCAGGGGAAGAGGATTTGCCACCACCTTACAGTGTAAAAGAGCTATCTTCTCCCACAGTCTCCTCGATAGGAGAAACTCCCTCACATCCCCACTGGAGCCTTCCCTTCCCCGGGTCTCAAGCCCAGCATCTCGCCTCCAGTCTCGGTCTTGCCTGAACCCCGAGTCTAAAGGAAAGGCTGGATTCTCCCCCTTTGGGAGGTACCTCCCGGGGAGGGAGCAGAAAGAGGCATCGGCCCCTTTTTCAACCTCTGACTTGTAAAATTGGAAAACCCCAAACCCCTCCTATTGAAAGGAGCCCCAGGTTCTTATTTCCTTCACTGAATCCATTTTCTGGACTCACTGTCCCACTTGGGATGATTGCCAACAACTTCTGTTGATGCTCCTCACCACTGAGAAGCAGAATAGGGTTCAAGCCAAAGCAAGAAAAGCCTTCTTGGCCAGTTTTGGGGATAAAGGGAGTTTAGCAGAGTTTTTCTGGTGGAAGGGCCAGATTGGGACCCTACTACCTTAGCAGGATCCCAGGCTCTAGAAGCTTTTTACCAGTCTCTTTTAATTGGCCTATGGGCAGCAGCCTGAAAACTTATCAAAAAATAACTGAGGTGGTCCCAGGTCCAGAGGAGTCACCAGGGGCATATTTGGAGTGACTCAGTCCTTCTGAATCTACACACTGTTTGACCCCTTGGCTCCAGAAAATGCCAGGACAGTGAACTTAGCCTTTGTGTCTCAGCCAGCCCCAGACATCAGGAAGAAATTATAGAAGCTAGAAGGATTTGCTGGGATGAATATTTCCTAGCTGCTAGAAATTGTCCAAACCCATACAACTGTCTAAGTCTCCTCCCACCAGAACTCCAGGTGTTTACGGTTCTGAACCTGAAAGATGCTTTCTTCTCCATCCCACTGGTCCGGGCCAGCCAATCAATCTATGCCTTTGAGTGGCCCAATCCAGAATTCAAGATGATCAGGCAACTCACATGGACAAGTCTCCTCCAGGGTTTCAACAACTCTCCAACATTATTTGGAGAGGCCCTGGGGAAAGACTTAAAGATCTTCAAAGACAGGTATATGAGTTGTGCTCTCTTGCAGTATGTTGATGACATTTTTTTGGTGTCTACAAATCATGAAGATCTAGAATGTATCCAAGACCTCCTTTGATATCTCCAAGAGCGAGGTTACAGAATGTCAGCAAAGAAAGTACAACTCTGTTTGACTGAAGTGATGTATCTTGGACACCTGCTGTCAAAGGCCAATAAACTCTGAATGAAGATAGAAAATGGGCAATCCTGTAGATCTCAGGATTGCCTACAACAAAACGGCAAGTCTGGGAATTCCTGGGGGTGGTGAGCTACTGCCGTTTATGGATCCAGGGCTCTGCTGAAATAGCAAAGCACTTGTATGCTGTCACTGGTGATGGGGCCCTCCTATGGACAGACCAAGAGTATCAGGCTTTTGAAGCTCTAAAGCAGGGCCTTGAACAGACCCAGCCTTGGCTTTACCATACATCATTAAACCATTCCGCCTGTTTGTCCATGAAACCAGAAGCTTTGCCAAAGGGGTGTTAATCCAGACTCTTGGACCATGGAAACAGCCAGTGGCTTATCTAGGTGCGTTGAGCCAGTAGCTATTGGGTGGCTGGGCTGCTTACAAGCCATTGCAGCCACAGTCCTGCTGGTGTGAGAGGTGTACAGATTGACTCTGGGACAGGATTTGATTCTGATAGCCCCTTATGCAGCAGAACCCTCCTTGGAGGGGCTACAGGTCACTGGATGTCAAATGCCAGACTTGCCAAATGCCAGAGCCTACTGCTTGATCAGCCACTATTGAAGTTCACCCAGATACAAAATTTGAATGAGATTATTTTTAGATATGGGCTACCTCTTTCTTTCTTTCTTTCTTTCTTTTTTTGCAGTTTTTTGGCTGGGGGTGGGTTTGAACGCGCCACCTCTGGTATATGGGGCCGGCACCCTACTCCTTGAGTCACAGGTGCTACCCTACCTCTTTCAATTGGCTCAGATAATGGGCCGGCTTTCATTTCTGCTTTGACCCAAGCAATTAGTAAAGCCCTAGGTATACCATGGAACTTCCATTGTGCCTACTGGCCACAAATCTCAGGACAAAAATAATGAACTGGACCCTTAAAGAAACTAACCAAACTTATTAAAGAGATCAGTGGAAAGTAGACAGAGCTCCTGCCTTTAGTAACATTCAGAGCAAGGTGTACTCCAGATAGAGCAGGTTTTACTCCTTATGAAATCACATATGGGAGACCTCCCCTTTTGCTCCCTGTGTACTCTCAGTTAACAGACATAACTAACCATACTCTTTTAAAGTATCTCCAGTCCCTCTCCCAGATCCAGAGGGACATTCACCCCTAGATTCGAGTACTGGGACTCCAAAGGGACGGAAAAGGACTCCGAAGATTGAGTGTTCGTTAAGTTGTTCCAGAAAGAAGGCCTCATCCCAAAGTGGAAGGGTCCCTTCACTGTCATCGTCACCACCCCCATGGCTGTGAGAGTGGTTTGTCAGCATGGATATACCATACCCGGGTGAAGAGGAAAGACAGCAGGCCCCTGGGACGGTGGTCCCAGGAGAAAACTCGCTTAAGCTAAGACTGTTAAAATCTTCATTTCTTTCCTGTATCCTTCCCTGCACCTTGTTTCTTTCACCTCCTACTTTATGTTGCATGATGGAAAGGATATTGCAAGCCAGTGCTTTATCCTTAATGCCACCCAGTATGTCACAGCATGTACAACAAGGACTTGTAGTAAAGGCAGTATTGGGAATGCTGAGAATGTCGAATGCCTGGGACTTGTAACCTCATTGAAATCTGGGTACAGAGGCTAACTGAACAAATCTGGAGACAAAAACAGACTTGGAAACTCCAGCTTTACATGTGCTGCCCCTAAAGGAGTCAGTTCTCAATATAGCGAATTGTGCCATCCAGGATCCCCCCCCAACAAGACCAGTGGGGCCACTTGCACAACTGAAGGACCCACTGTAGCACCACTTCCTATTCTGTTAAGTATGTTAAATGGTATGTAACATCTTTAAATGTAACTCCACTAGATTTAGCTTTTAATTGTTGGTTATGTCTACAACCCTGACCCCCATATTATGTAGGGTTAAGCAAGCAAGACTCAGACCTAGAGTCAAGGGTTTGACTTGGACAAAAGACCAGTGGGGAATGTTATGCCCTAACTCCATCTTGCTAAAGACTTTGCTAAGGGCTGTTAGCGCTGTCCCTTTAAGCAGGAAGCTCAGCTGAAAGAGTTTAGTAACAACTATAAAATCCTATGAAACCTCAGCTCCCCCTTGTAAGCACTTCCCTTATCAGGTGAAATTCAATTTGTGTTAAGGACTCCTCCTCCCCTACCGAAAGCACCTTATAAAAGATTTTCACCCCTGCTTTTAGGGGTTGAGAGATGTTGAGGCATGAGCCCACTCTCAGCCCAGCCAATCTATAAAGGACCCTTCTGTAATTTGGACTCAGTGTGCTGGAGTTTCTCTATCCCACTTGCTTCAGGTGTAACAGTGGCTCATACAATTGGTGTTCCATAATCTGAAGGCATATTTTTGGCCTAATGTCCCTGCTAAAATTCTCTCAGCTCCTTATTGACTATACTAAGCTTGAGGGAGTATCTCAGGCCCTTTTTGTATTTGGCTACTGCCACATCTTTATGGTATTGGGGACTTTTTGCAAGATTGATGCTTCAGCAGATTTTGTCCTGAAGGCAAGGAACAGGTCTCCTTTGCTCTTGGCATCATCAAAATATTCTATTAATAGATTTTATCCATTAACACGAGGTCTTTGTTTGAGAGCTTAGGGTCTAGCACACCCATTATTCAATAGTATTAATGTATGAAGTTTGGATCATCAAATAAAATATTCTCATCATTTTAGAATGTTAGAATTTTAGAATGTCTGAACATTCAAATCCACAAAACCTTGAACCCTGAGATGTTTTTATTTAAAGATTTAGAGTGAGAAAATTAGCTCTTTTAATGTGTTAGAGCTCAGAACACTATATCCCAAAGCATAATGCCTTTGTGTTGAGTACTTTAAACTGAAGATTGAAAGGCCTCAGAAGCAAGGTCTTTCTTTCTCCAGCCTTCCTGTCTCCCACTCCTTCTTCCCCCAAATTGAGTGAAAGAAGCCAGAATTCCTGTCCCTCAAGGTGGATAATAGAAACTAGAACTTTTCTCTCCTTTCCTTGGAAAGCCCTCATGGGCAGGTGTTCTGCCCCATACCTGGAGAAAAGGAATGCTGTACAGAGAGCCCTGGGAAGATCTGAACACACAGGACTTGCTGGCTTCCTCCACTTCAATATATTACCATTAGGTCATACCTTTTTATTCAATCATATTTCTATGTGACTGTCCATTCTTCATCCAAGTAAGCATAAAAACAGTTTTCCTGTGACAACCCAAAATAAAGTGATGTAGGCAAAGATCTTACTCTTTGAGATTAAGCCAAAGTTTGAGGACACATTCAGGAAAAACAAACCACTAAACCATCTGCGACTTGTGCTCTCTGAAGAGGGATTTGGAAACTAAGTATTTAAGGTGAGAGGGCATACAGAAAGAAAGAGGAGGGAGGGCGGAGAAAGGCAATGGTTACATTCTTGTGGGGCTTTAGTTAGTTCCTAGAAAATATACATTTTATATAATATAAGATTAATGTTTGAAGATAAAACGGGGGTAAAAGAATTAATTACCTAGATGTCTTTGGGTAGGTGGAAGAAAGGTTGATTTTGTGTTGTCTCTGTTCTGCACATGGGGAGATTAAGTTGTAATCAACATTAGTGTGGAATTGAACATACTTTAGTTTTAGGAGCTAGATTTAGCCTGCTGACCGAAAGTTACAGTTGGGACATCATTGTTTAAGAGAGGCCAGCAAAGGCAGTCCTTATACATGCCTGAGGTCTTTTACCTCTCTGTGAGGATCTGGCTAAAAGGATAATGTTATTAACAGTCACTCGTTTGGAAGGAGGAGTTGTGTGACCCTCCAAGCTTGACCTTCCCTTTTACATAAGGAGTTAGGGGAGTTGGTCTGAGACTTTTATTTTCTTTTACACCTAGGACTTCGGCTCTTCATTTCTGAAGGCTCCAGCATCTTGAAAAATTTTGATTAAATTTATTATGTCTTTCCCCTTGTTAATCTATCTTTTGTTACGGATTTATCATCCATAACCCTTTTGATAAATGAGGAAAAATATCACACTATTTTGACCCTGTGTTTCTTTAACTTATTGATTATAAATTTTATGTAAAAAGTATGCCAGTCTTTGGCTCTTGATATTTTCCTATCTAAACTTTTGGAGTTAAAGGTCTAGAATTTTAAGATTATCATCTGTACTAGGGATGTAAGTGCCTTTTTTTGGAACTGGAAATCAAGAATTTGAGGTTATCACAAGTATAGGCTAGTGAGGGAGAGGAAAGGAGAGTGATTGGTGGGATCTCACCTAATGTGCACATTGGGAGGGTATTCAGTAGGCCCCTTGCATGAAGGGTTCAACTATAACTTGAACTTTGCCTTAGAAATGAAAATAATGTAATCCAAATGTTTGTACTCTCATATTAATTGGAAATTTAAAAAACCAAAAAACAAAAATCAACCACCAAACAAAAAAAATTGAGGTTTTTGGGTGGCTCCTGTGGCTCAAAGGAGTAGGGTGCTGGCTCCATATGCCAGAGGTGGTGGGTTCAAACCCACTCCTGACCAAAAAAAAACTGCAAAAAAAAATTGAGGTTTTTCTCTTCATTTCATTTGTCACTCTACTGAAGCAATAAATTTCACTTTCATGATCTAATTTAATAGTGGAAGGCTTTTGAGGTAAAAAGGAATTTCTGAAAGTATAAAATAAAAACCCATCTTATATAATTATATTGCTAATTTTTATTTTTTTAAAATTGTTTGTTTTGAGACAGAGTCTCACTTTGTCACTCACTTTGTAGAGTGCCCTGGCATCATCACAGCTCACAGCAACCTCAGTCTTTTAGGCTCAAGAGATGCTCTTGCTTTAGCCTCCCAAGTAGTAGGACTAAAGGTGCTGCCGTCACACCCAGCTAGTTTTTTTTTCTAGTTTTAGTAGAGATGGGGTCTCACTCTTGCTCAGGTTGATCTCAAACTTGTGAGCTCAAGCAATCTGCCCACCTTGGCCTCCCAGAGTTCTGGGATTACAGATGTGAGCCACTGTGTCTGGTCTAATTTTAAAATAGCTATTACAAATTAATAAGAGCTACAAATTGGACCAAAATTTTAAGATGTTATTTACAAATGGAAACATATAAATGGCCAATAAATATAGAAAACAGATGTTCTGGGAACTTTCCAGAACGCTCGGTGAGAGGCGGAGAGCGGCGGCTGCCCGAGTAGCACACAGCTAAACGCTCCTTTCCTCTCCACTGCGTGGGCCTCTGCCCTCTCACCGGCTGTAGAAAATGGTGAAAGAAACCACTTATTATGATGTTTTGGGAGTCAAGCCCAATGCCACTCACGAAGAATTGAAGAAGGCATATAGAAAACTGGCCTTGAAGTACCA